>APFE030162137.1:42827-114145 GCA_000404065.3 Pinus taeda | reverse complement strand
TTCTAAAATATTTATAAATTACTTTAGTTATGTGTCTAAATGAACTTTTAATTAAAAATCAAAAGAGATGGAATTTATGTAAAGAAGGGGTTCGAATATTAACTTTACATGGAATGATGAAAATGAGATATTCAAGTGTAAATTGAGGCCAGATGTCACGACTCCATATACATATAAATAAAAAAAATGTTTTACCTTCTACTATAGTTCTTTGCCCATTTACCATAGTCATATAATGGAATTATTATTCATGAATGATTATTGCATTTCTTATAAGTCAAAGAAATTACTTACAAATATGGTTATGAAGTACTTACAATAAACTGGTTAGGATGTACTTATAATGAGCTTTATGTTGATTACCATATGCAATATTATTCAAAAGATATTCAGGTACTGACAGGCATATGATACGCTTAATGTTTTACAAATTTAAATCAATTTTGGGCTTTAGTGCTGTACATAGTTCTTGGTACATGAATTAAAATGTATTAATGCTTCTGCTCTACCATGGAGTAGTGGCAGGAACAGGCTTCATCCATTACTTTGGCTGCCCTCCAGTTGTACTCCTTTCCTTGTTCTTTTCGCTTCATCGATAGTGCACAAGCTCGGGTTCTGATCCTATGGCTATTATTCATTCTGGAATACTTCAAAGCACATTATGTTGGCGATGTGATTCATTGTTTACCTCTAGTCTCGGCTCTCGGCTCTGCTACCAAGGTTTTGCTTCAGGAGGGTTTGTATAGTGTCGAGGATGTCATGGCACTAGTAATGGCTCCCGATGTAGTTGGCTTCTCTACCCAGGTGCGGCATATATCAAGCAAGTCTATTTTATTAAATTTTTTTGGAATTCGTTTAAATTCATTCCTGCTAGTTTCATTTGACAATTTGTCGACACTAGAATGTGGGTCATGTGGTTACAGTAATGGCGTGCCCAAAGACCTCCGTAGTGATTTGTGTTGAATTTGCCACCAATCTCTTACTCTAGTCATTAAAGGGTTTACAGGTATGTCTTAGCCTAGCCGTAGTCTATGAAATGGCAGAGTAGAGGGGTAGACTATTCCTATAGTTGTTGCTTCGGACAGTTTGGAGTGACCGTCTATGTTTCTAGATTTACAATTGTATAAAATGTAATTGTTCTAATTTGAACCAAGGGGCTTGACCCGAGGATGAGCTTTACTACTATGAATATTTCTTTTAACAAGGTATTCGTCTCTGTTTTGAATGATTATACATATCTCTTTCCTATTGAAATGGATTCAGGGTTAGCCTTTATCATCTTCGTTTTTATCGTTAAGATTTTTAGCTTGTTATGAGGGTTTTTTACTTGCAATTCTTGGGAAACTCGATGGAAGGCTTAAATCCTTCTCCGCGACGCTTCTAGGTGTTTTAATGTCTAGGCATGTAGTGTTTATAGCTATGGCTATCTCTGTCTTTAATCTTATCTGATGTTTTTACTGGATAACCTTTGTTCCAGCATCTCTCCGGTTTCAGAGTGTGATGCATGTGAATTACTGGGCCATGTTTCAAATTCTATTATTTCGACATATGTAAAATTTGGGGTTTTTATTTCGTTTCTTCTTGACCTATAAACACGGTTCTTGTTCTAAGATGTATATATGTTTTCAATAATTATGAACGGCTTTCATGGTTATACTCTTTATATATATAAATTTTGTCTAATGGTGTTGTGCTTACATTGTTTGTTCTTTCTAAAAGACTGCAGGGTCCCACTGTTTGGTTTTGCATTATTCTTTTTTCGGATTCTATTTTCTAGTCTTAGAAAATGTAAAAAAAGAGAAGTTTTAAAGATATTCTTTTGAATTTAATGATTTACACAGGTTTCTCCTGTTTCTTTTACTTATACAAATATTTTGTTTCTTTGTTTTTAGCGAAAATTTATTCGTACATTCTTCCCATAGCTAGCTGGACTTAGTTCTATATTATTTATGCTATGCATGCATAATTACTTTTCTCTAGCAAAAGAAAAACTATTTTCCTGAGTCTGTACCTAAATGTCCATCTCTATTTAAGTAGGAATTATCTTTTCTCTAAATTTCTAGATATCTTTGTACGGTACTCATTCTAAGTATTATCTACAACATTTACCAGATCTAAGCATTTTAACTTAACAATTCACATAAAAATAGATTATTCTAGGTTATTTACTTACATGTATTGTTGTAATAGAGAAAGAAATTTCAACTGTTGAAGTCACCTCTGTTATTTACATATTTCAATCCTCCCAACCATGAGACTTGTCATCCGGACCAAGTCTCCCCCTGAGCTTGCCCACAAGACCAATGTCTTCTTGCAGGGCTTTGTACATAGTGCTTTCGCTATTTGGTCACCACCAAACTTAGCTTCTCTTTACTGTTTGACCTTTCAGCACAGTTCCTCCCCACTTTCTCCCTAGTAATCTCCACGTTTTTCCCCCTGGTGAGTTCTTTCTTTGGAGCTTCATAGTCGAGAAGATATTTAGGGTTTTGGAAACTGCCTACCTTAACTTTCTTGATATGAATATTGACAAGATTCGTTAACGCTCAAACAATAGCTTTCTCTATTTAATAATTAACAAAATTAAATACTCAACCCAAACAATATGCATAATATCAAGTTTTGTTTTTTACTATGGTAAAATAAAATATTTACAATTTTTCTAGGGACATTACATCTCCCCCCTCTGAAATCAAACATTGTCTCAATGCTTTTCTGCCGCAAATAATCTTGGAAAGGCTTCTTTCATGAGTTGTTCATCCTCCCATGCGGCCTCATCTGGCCCAAAGTGCTGCCATTGCACTTTAACCTGGGTGATAGCTCATCTTTGCAGCATTACTTCTCTCTAATCAAGTATAACCAGAGGTTCGACCAAGAATTCTCCTTCCGGTTCGACCTGAAAAAGTAGTAAATTGAATCAGTTTCTACTATCATTAAAGTATATTTGGCTTACTTAAGAAAATCGCTTACTTGTATATCATGCCAATTGATTATGTGTTTAGGATCATAAACATATATTTTTAGTACGGACACATGGAAAATATTATAGACTCAAATATGGATGGGTAAGGCAGGCTGGTATGCCACTGGCCCAACCCTTTGCCATAATTGAAATGGGCCACAAAACTGAGGTGCTAACTTAGCACACCCACTCCATTGCAACGTACTCTTCTTAGCACTTACTCTTACATATACATGATCTCCTATTTGGAATTCTCTATAAAAAAAAAATCGATCGACGAAGTTCTTTTGTTGATCTTGGGCAACCTTTAAGTTAGAACGCACCTTCTTAACCATTTCTTCCATTTCCTTTAACATCTTAGGTCCCAACATTAACTTGTCCTCTCGTACCCCCCAACTAGATGGTGTGCGGAACTTACGTCCATACAAAACTTCAAACTAGCTCATTTGTAATGATGTATGATAGTTGTGGTTATAAGCAAATTCAACTAGATGTAAGTAATCTTCCAATTTGGATGGTTGTTGCATCACATACATTCTTAGCATATCTTCCACCACTTGATTTACCCATTCTATCTACCTATCCGTCTGAGGGTGATAGGCGATACTGAAGTTTAACTGAGTACCTAACCCTTCAAACAGAGTCTTCGAGAAGGCTGATGTAAACTTTACATCACGATCAGAAATTATAGTTTTTAGCAGCCCATGTAGTCTAAAAATATTTTGCATGAATATATTGGCAATCTGCACCGCCTTGAAGGTGGATTGTACTGGTATGAAATGAGTTGATTTGTTTAATTTATCTACTACCACCATTATTGAATTTGTTTTTCTTTTTGGATTTGGGTAATCCTATGATAAAGTCAAGGGAGATGGTTTCCCATTTCCATTCCGGAATTGATAGTGGGTGCAGTAGCCCAGCAGCATGTTGGTATTCTGTTTTTACTTGCTGACATTCTAGGCAGCGTGTCAAATATTTTGCTACATCTTTTTTCATACTTGGCCAGTAGTATTATTTTCGGAGTGTAGTAATTATTTTTTGGTATCCTAGGTGTCCTGCATAGGGACACTTATGATATTCATCTAGAATCAAATTTTAAATGTTATCTTGGTTAGGCACATATAATCTTTTCTTATAAATCAACATATTTGCGGAATTGTTTTCATATCCTAGCTGATGTTCATGGTTGTTTGTGGTTTGAGCTTGCTGTCCTAAATGTCGGTATTCCCGATCCTACTTCGTTGCTTCTTTAATTAATTCATCGAAGGTAGTTTTCACCTCGTTGAAAGAAATTTCATAAAGATAGTGTACCTTTCGACTTAAGGTGTTAGCTACCCGGTTCTCCTTTCCCTTCAGATGTTTGATCTCGAAATTGAATCCACTTAGAAAGTCTACTCACCGGGCTTGTTTGGCATTTAAAGTGGGCTACTTAAAGTAATTAGTCAAGCTGTGATGGTTAGTCATTAGAAGAAACTTCGTACCCATCAAATAGTGACACCACATTTTTAATGCATGAATAACGACTGTCAATTCTAAGTCGTAGGCAAAGTATTTCTGCTCATGTTCCTTCAATTTTCTAGACTCATAGGCGATTACTCTTCCATCTTGTATTAAAACACCGCTTACCCATTCCTTGCTGGCGTCTGTACACACCACATAGTCGTTACTTGGATCTGCTATGCTTAAAATTGGCATAGTGGTGAGCAGATACTTGAGCTGTTCAAAGCTCTGCTGACAC
Source organism: Pinus taeda (assembly GCA_000404065.3). NCBI lineage: Eukaryota > Viridiplantae > Streptophyta > Pinopsida > Pinales > Pinaceae > Pinus > Pinus taeda. Next base: position 109,448 of record APFE030162137.1, on the reverse strand, counting down.
TCCACTGTCCATTTAGAAGTTTTTCCCTTTTTTTATAGGGAGGTAATAGGATAGGCCACCCTGGAGAATCCTTTAACAAATCGTCTATAATATATTGTCAGTCCCATAAAAGATCTTATATCTGCTACGTCTTTTGGTATTGGCCATTCCATTATGGTCTTTATCTTTTCAGGGTCTACAACGATTCCGTCCTTGGTAATATTGTGGCCTAAATACTGAATCTGTTATTTAAAAAAGTTACACTTGCTGAATTTGGCATACAGTTGATGTTCTCGGAGAGCTTGCAGCACTATCCTGAGGTGCTCCTTATGCTCTTCAATATTCCGGGAATAAATTAGTATATCATTAATAAAGATTAATAGAAATTTATCTAAATACTAATGAAATATACTGTATATTAGGCACATAAAGGTCGCAGGGGAATTGGTTAGCTCGAAGGGTAACACTACAAACTCATAGTGTCCATAGCAAGTCCTAAAGGCTATTTTAGCTATGTCTTCCTCCCTTATTTTGATCTGGTGGTATCCCAATCATAGATCAATCTTTGAAAACATCGCCTCTCCTTTCACTTGATAAAATAGTCCATTTATGCAAGGCAAAGGGTGCTTATTCTTAATAGTCAACTTATTTAGCTGATAATAGTCCATACACATATGTAGGGTCCCATCCTTCTTTTTGACGAATAGTATGGGGGATCCCCAAGACGACACACTGGGGTGGATATAATTTTTATCTAACAACTCTTGTAATTGCATTTTTAGTTCTATTAGCTCTAGTATGCTCATATGATAAGGAGCTCGGGACACCGGGGCTGCTCTTGGCACCAGTTCAATGGTAAACTCTATGTCTCTTTTTGGAGGTAGCCCTGGTATTTCTTCAAGAAATACATCTGTAAAATTTTGTATCACAGGGATACTTTCTAGGGAAGCAGACTTGTCCTTTGAGTTGGCATAAACAACCTGAATAGCATAAATCTGGCATCCTTTTATGATGCACTTTGCTAGTTGAGAGGTGGTTATTGTTCGTAATTTTAGTGGTCTCAAAATGCCTTATATCTTCTGTTTGTTTCCTTGCTCATTCATATAACAGATAGCTTTCGTTTTACAGTTTATAACGGACAAATGCTTTTCCAGCCAATCCATGCCTATCAAGACATCATAAGATCCTAGGGGTAATATGTTTAGATCTTCCACCAAAGGTTGACCTACTATTTCTAAAGAACATTTATTGACCTTGGCCAACACATGTCTCTTTGCCCCTGTTGCTCGTTATACTAACCAGGGGTTTTTAAACTTGAAAGCTTGTAAACCACATTGATCAACTATTTTAGGACTAACATCGTAGCTCTGGGTTCAATTCAAACAGATATACTATGATCAAATATTTTACCTTCGAATTCCACCATAGTTGGCTAGTATTCTGCCTGATGATCTTCAAGGGGTGCATTAATTTTTGGAATAATTTGGGCTACATCTCCTACTATAGATGCCTCTTGAATCTATGAAATCTGCTCAGTGCCTTTGTAGTTAGGATAGTTCTTAATGTAATGTGGCCCACCACATCCACAACTATTGGGGGTCTTGTTGGTGCTTCGACTTCAGTTCTGCCTGATTGCTAACTGGGTTTGAGTTCATTAGATAGTCTAAATCTAGACTAATTCCTATGAAAATTTCTATTAATCTGACCCCTGGGAGGTCCTTTATTGATATTACCCCAATTTCCCTTATTGCCAACAACAAACGTATTGCCCTTCTTGTTAGTCCATTTCTTTCCCATAACTTCTCCTTCCTGTTTACTTTGTTGATAACATATCCTGGCCTTCTGTATGACCTCATCCATCATTTTTGAGTTTTCGAACTCAATTCGCTCTTTCATGAACAATCGTAAACTACAGACAAACTGTTGTACTTTTGCCTTCTCTTCTTGTATGTAAGGAACATACTGAAGTAAAGAGGTAAATATGGTAATAAGATCATCCATTGTTTGTTGTCCAAGCCATAGGTCATAGAACTATTTTTCTTTCTTGTCGTAGAATCGTTCAGTTAAATATCTTTCTTTAAAGTAACCTTGAAACTTTTCCCAGGTTATATTTTGTTCAATCACCCCTCATACGGTCTTTACCTCTTCCCACCATAAGGTGGCCTTTCCTTGCAGTTGGGAAATGGCCAAATGAACCTTTAAGCTGTGGTCATACTCATATAGCTTAAAGTATTTATTCATGTTAATAATCCAAGCTTCAACTGCCTCTTCTTGTTCTCCATCAAAGAGCGACGATTTTATTTTCTGGAACTCCCCTTGTAGTTCTGTCCTTTGCCTCTTTTGTGTTTTACGCTTGGAGGGATTATCTGACTTTTCCTCTTAATTTTCTTCCATTCCTTCTGTTTCCACATACTCTGTCCGATACTCTTGTTCTCCCGAAATGTGCCGATGTTCTAGGCTGGGAATCAGCTGACGCTATTTTTTCTTATCTGACGGGATTTTCATAATCTTTTCCTGTTCGAACATTAACCAATCATTGTGTGCTCATAATGGGGCCATTTCATTCTTTAATTCATGCACAATCTCCAATATTGTAGGGTTGGTGTTGTGAGGTTCTTCTCCTAATGATACCCATACTTTAGGGTTGGTTTCAGGAAAGGTTGCAGGTCCTAGGCCTGTCATGTTTCTGTGAAGAGCACTATCTTTCCTTCTCATGTTCTTCTTTTGTTGTACATGCACAAGACTGTCAGTCAAAAAAAAAAATTATTATTTTTTATCTGTTCTATCCATAGGCCTCAATTTGGTAACCTTGGGTCTGATACCACTTGTCACGACTCCATATACATATAAATATAAAAAATGTTTTACCTTCTACTATAGTTCTTTGCCCATTTACCATAGTCATCTAATGGAATTATTATCCATGAAAGATTATTGCATTTCTCATAAGTCAAAGGAATTACTTACGAATATGGTTATGAAATACTTACAATAAACTAGTTATGATGTAATTATAATGAGCTTTTTGTTGATTACCGTATGGAATATTATTCAAAATATATTCGGGTACTAATAGGCATATGATACGTGTAATGTTTTACAAATTTAAATCAAATTTGGGCTTTAGTGTTGTACATAGTCCTTGGGAGTAGGATTCATTCATTACTTTGGCTTCCCTCCAGCTGTACTCCTTGCCTCGTTCCTTTTGATTCATCGATGGTGCACAAGCTCGGGTTCCAATCCTATCGTTGTTATTCGTTCTGGAAAACTTCAATGCACATTATGTTGGCGATGTGATTCATTGTTCACCTCTGCTTTTGACTCTCGGCTCTACTACCAGGGTTTCGCTTCAGGAAGGTTTGTATAGTGCAGAGGATATCATGGCACTGGTAATGGCTCTCGATGTAGTTGGCTTCTCTACCGAGGTGTGACATATATCAAGCAAGTCTATTTCATTACCTTTTTTTTGGCATTTGGTTAAATTCATTCCTGTTGGTTTCATTCTGACACTAGAATGTAGGTCACATAGTTACAGTGATGGTGTGCCCAAAGACCTCCATAGCGATTTGCGCTGAATCTACCACCAATCTCTTGATCCAGTCATTAAAGGGTTTATGTGTATGCCTTAGCCTAGTCGTAATCTATGAAATGGAAGAGTAGAGGGATAGACTGTTCCTGTAGTTATTGCTTCAAATAGCTTGGAGTGACCGTATAGGTTTCTAGATTTACAATTGTATAAAATGTAATTGTTCTAATTTGAACCAGGGGCTTGGCCTGAGGATGAGCTTTACTACTGTGAATACTTCTTTTAACAGGGTATTCGTCTCTATTTTGAACGACTATACACATCTCTTTCCTATTGAAATGGATTCAGGGTTAACCTTTATCATCTTCATTTTAATCGTTAAGATTTTCAAATTGTAATCAGGGTTTTATATTGGAAATTCCTGGAAAACATGATGGAAGGCCAAAATCCTTCTCCATGACGCTTCCAGGTGTTTTGATTTCTGGGCATATAATGTTTATAGCTATGACTATCTCTGTCTTTAGTCTTATATGATGTTTTTACTAGATAATCTCTGTTCGAGCATCTCTCCGGTTCCAGAGTGTGATGCATGTGAATTACTGGGCCATGTTTCAAATTGTATTATTTCAACATATGTAAAATTTGGGTTTTTTATTTCATTCCTTCTTGACCTATAAGCACGGTTTTCGTTCCGAGATGTATATCTGTTTTCGATAATTATGAACGGATTTCATGGTTATACTCTTTATATATATAATTTTTTTCCAATGGTATCGTGCTTACACTGTCTGTTCTTCCTAAAAGACTTGGGGGTTCCACTATTCGGTGTTGCATTATTTGTTTTTTGGATTCTATTTTCCAGTCTTAGAAAATGTAAAGAAAGAGAAGGGTTATAGAGATTCTTTTGAATCTAGTGATTTACATGGGTTTCTCCTGTTGCTTTTACTTATACAAATATTTTGTTTCTCTGTTTTTAGTGAGAAATTATTCGTACATTCTTCCTGTAGCTAGATGGACTTAGTTCTATATTATTTATGCTATGCATGCACGATTACTTTTCTCTAGCAAAAGAAAAACTATTTTCCTTAATCCATACCTAAATGTCCAATCTCTATTTATGTAGGAATTATCTTTTCTCTAAATATTCAGATATCTCTATACAATACTCATTCTAAGTATTATCTACAACATTTACCAAATCTGAACATTTTAACTTAACAATTCACATAAAAATAGATTATTCTAGGTTATTTACTTACATGTACTACTGTAATAAAGAAATAAATTTCAACTGTTGAAGTCACCTCTGTTATTTACTGTTATTTATGGATTTCAATCCTCCCAACCATGAGACTTTCCATCCCAACCAAGTCTCCCCTAGAACTTTCCCACAAGACCAATGTCTTCTTACAAGGCTTCGCACACAGTGCTTTCCCTATCTGGTCACCACCATACTTAGCTTCTCTTCACCGTCTGACCTTTCAACATGGTTCCTCCCCCTTTTCTCCCTAGTAACCCCCAGGTTTCCCCCCCTGGTGAGTTCTTTCTTTCGAGCATTCAGAATTAGGGAGGTATTTAGGGTTTTTGGCAACTTCCTACCTTAACTTTCTTGATATGAAGAGTTACAAGATTTGTTAACACTCAAACAATAACTTTCTCTCTTTAATAATTAACAAAATTAAATACTTAACTCAAACAATAATCATAATATCCAGTTTTGTTTTTACTGCAGCAAAATAAAATACTTACAATTCTTTTGAGGACATTAGACCGGAGAATAAAGTACAGAAAATGAGCAAAGGAATCTAGTCATCTAAAAATTTGTATCTCACAAAATGATATCATAAAATTAATACTTCCTGAGTTTTTTTTAGGAAATAATTTTCAAACAAAACAAAACAAATATTATATAATTAATTCTCAATTTAGATAGTCAAGTATCACTAGCACAACTGGTTGAGGATGGGCTGCTTCAGCATGGCGTGCTATGCACTTGACCTGCAAGAAGATACCATAATACCAAATATGTGAGAAATATACCTAGAACACAGAAAAATAAGAAATAACAGCAAATTTTATTATTCAGAAAGGAAAGTAATGTTCGCTTGCCTCTTCGAGGGGGCAACCTCTAATAGAGCTGGGCTTAATTACAAAATAAGACACGATGCTCCTCGAGGGAAGTCTATATCCTTTATATAGGATTCATACATTCAATATCATGGGTCAATAGCATGGCTCTTATTAATACCGTCTATCTAATACCATGGCCCATTTTCAACTAAATGTGGTCCCTTCTTTAAATGCAGGTCAACCACTTACAATTATTAATATGGGCATTATTGACTCTTTACTTAACTATAACTATGACTCGATCCTATTACATAAATAAGGGGGTTAGGGTTGGACCCTAACATGCCCTGCCCCATAAGAATAACCTTGTCCTCAAGGCTGAAGCTGCGGAAACTATTCAAGGACAGTTGCTGGTTCCCAGGTCGCATCTTCTAGAGAGGTGTCTTTCCACTTGACGAGGACTTCCTTGATCGTGTGGCCGCGCAGGTGTCATTCTCTTGTGTCAAGAACTTGTTAAGGTTGGAGCTAGATTGACCCTTCTTCATCTAATTTAGGTAGACTGTTTTGAATTCTACAATGGTTACCAATCACTTTCTTGAGGCATGAGACATGGAAGACTGGATGGATTTTTGTAGTGGGTGGCAAAGCTAGCTTGTAGGCGACTTCTCCAATGTGCTGAAGTACTTGATACGGTCCATAGAATTTTGGAGATAATTTATGACAACCCTTGTCTTTGAGGGATGTTTGCTTATATGGTTGCACCCTCAAAAATACCTGATCCCCTTCTTGAAATTGGTGTTCTGAACGATGTTGATCTACCTGTTGCTTCATGCGGTTTTGAGCTTGATGGAGATTCTTTGAGGTGGGCCAACATGGTTGTGTGGTTCTGTAGGAGTTGATCCACTGCTTGTACCTTTGAGCATCCATTGATATAAGAAGTAGGTGAAGGAGGGAGTTGACCATAAAATGCTTCATATGGAGTCATTTTGGCAGTGACATGATAGTTGGTGTTATACCACCATTCAGCTAGAGGTAACCACTATACCCATAGATGTTGCTTTTCTGAAGCGAAACACCTAAGGTAGGTCTCCAGACATTTGTTGACTACTTTAGTTTGACCATCAGTTTGGGGATGATATGAAGTATTGAGTTGTAGTTGGGTACCTTGTAGCCTGAAGAGTTCTTGCCAAAAGTTACTGGTGAAGATTGGGTCATGATCAGACATAATGGAAGTGGGCATGCCATGCAATTTGAAGATCCGGTCCATGAAGGATTGAGCGACCAAAGTTGGTGTAAAAGGGTGGGGTGGTGCAAAAAAATGAGCATATTTAGAAAGTCTATCCACAACCACCATGATGACTGACTTGTTTCCTGACTTCGAAAGACCCATAATCAAATCCATAGAAACCTCCATCCAGATTGAGGCCGGGATGGGCAATGGCTGTAATGTGCCTAGGGATTTGAATGTTTCTCCTTTGTGGCACTGACATATGTCACACTCAGCTACAAAAGTAAGAATGTCCTTTTTCATGCCTATCCAAAAGAATGAAAGTCGAGTGTGAGCATAAGTCTTCTGAAAGCCTGAATGGCCTGTAGTGGGAGATGAGTGAAACTTTGCCAAAATGCAGCTTTTGAGGGTGGATGTTGGTGATATCACGACTCTGTCCTTGTAACGAAGAATCCCATCCTGCCAAGAGTAGCCTGTTCTGGAATTTGGATGCGCATGCAATTGATTAATGAGATGGGAGAGCAAGGGATGTAAAAACCATTCCTTCTGAACCTCTTCAATCCATTCTGGAATGGGAAGGGAGATTGCGAGCAGGGTGCTTTCCTCCTCAAATTGGCATGATAACGCATCTGCTACTACATTTTCATGCCCTTTCTTGTAAATGATATCATAATCATATCCTAGCATTTTGGCAAGCCATTTATTTTGTTGTGGCGAGGATAGGCGTTGTTCCAAAAAATATTTAAGGCTTTGATGGTCTGTGCGGATTTGGAAATTTCGCCCCAATAAGTATGGTCACCAGGTATCTACTGCATGTAATATGGCCATCATCTCCTTCTCATAGGTAGCTTCTCCCAAATTTGTCCCACTTAGTTGTTGGCCAGTGAAGGCCAAGGGTTGACCTTCATCCATTAAGACCGCACCAATACCCGTACCTGAAGCATCACATTCAATCACAAAGGATTTGGTGAAGTCGGGTAGTGCTAATACCGGGGTGGAACACATGGCATGTTTGAGAGCTATAAATGCCTTTTGCACTTCATCATTTCAAAGAAATGAATTTTTCTTTAGGAGGTGAGTGAGGGGTCTAGCAATGCGACCATAATTACAGAAAAATTTGTGATAGTAGCTCGTGAGACTCAAAAATCCTCTCAAGCTCTTCAAGGTCTTTGGTTGAGGCCAATCTTGCATTGCCTAGATCATTTTGGGGTCCACCCTGACACCTCTACGCCCCACAATGTGGCCCAAATACTCAACTTCTTCCATGCCAAAATAGCACTTAGACATCTTGACAAATGATTTATGCTTCTGAAGCAGTTGCAAGAGCAGATCTACATGCTGAAGATGTGTGGCTTTGGTGCAGCTGTAGATGAGGATGTCATCAAAGAAAAAAAGGAAAAAATTTCTGAGATATGGTTTGAGCAGGTGGTTCATAAGGCTCTGAAAAGTGGATGGGGCATTACAAAGACTAAATGGTAGACCAGGAACTCATAATGGCCTTCATGAGTTTGGAAAGCAGTCTTTGGAATGTCTACTTCTTTCATGAGAATTTGGTGATAGCCCGAGCGAAGGTCGAGCTTAGTAAAGAATTGAGCCCCATTTAGTTCATCCAAAAAATCATCAATAGTTGGGATGGGAAATTTGTCTTTGATCGTCAATTTGTTGAGGGCCTTGAAGTATGGACACATACACCATTCTCCATCTTTCTTGAGCACCATGACCACAGGCAATGAATAAGGACTAATGCTAGGATGAATGACGCCTGCTTCCAAGAGTTCCTTGATGATTTTTTCATTTTCATTCCTTTGGGCGAATAGATATCTATATGGGCGCACATTTCGTGGTTGGGCCCCTGGGACTAAAGTAATACTATGATCATGTTCCCCTCTCGAGGGTGGAAGCTCATGAGGCTTGTCAATGACTAGTAGATGCTTGTTTAAGATCTGTTGCATCTCAGGATGAATATGAAGAGAAGTGGGTTCGAAGGCCTGGATGGCATTAAATTGGGATATAACTCTATGGTGGCCCTTTTTTAACAATTTTTCCATCTTGTGAGAGTTGATGATAGAGGGATCACCTGCCTGGAGTCTGCGGAGGGTATGTATGTGGTTGTTCTACTTAAAGCTCATATATAACTCCTGGAAATCCATTGTGATTGGGCTAAGTGTGTGAAGCCATTCCACACCCAGGACAATGTCACACCCTCCCATGTGTATGGAAAACATGTGGGTCCTTAACTGATAATCCCCCATTTGAAGTTTGACATTTTCACAGCGACCTTCACATTCCATTGTCCCCTCATCAGAAATCTAGACTTAGAAGTTAGAGATTGCTCGGACAAAACAATGCACTGCTTCCATGACTCTTTAATGGATAAAGTTATGCGTACTGCCACTATCAATCAAGACTACTACCGAGTGATGCTTAATAAAACCTATGATTTTGAGAGTTTAGGGAGAAGAAATCCTTGCCAAAGCATGAAGCGAGATAACTAGTTCTTTAGGTACATTGTTTGGCTGGTTGTCCACATCTTCCTCCTCTGGTTCCTCAAGTGGTGGGGCTTCCTCCGATGAACTGTGATCAGTACCATCAATTTGAAAGAATTTGGGCTCTTTGCATTTATGCCCGAGGGAGTATTTCTCATCACAGTAGTAACACAATCCTTGATTTCTTCTTTCTGCCATTTTTTCTGGTGACACCTTTTGAACCTTGAGTGTTTGGGTAGTGCCTTGAGCCTGGGTGGGGTGACCCTTGGCTATGAAATTTGGTTGATTGGATTGGGCCGCTAACGCCCGTTCTACTCCATGAGCTATCATGCACGCATGCAGCCATGAGGTAGAGTGTTGTAGTCAGACGTGGGCTTGTATGGCTTCTTTGAGACCACTGACAAAACATTCCAAGTAGAACTGATCTTGTAGACCTCCTGTGTTGAAAGTTAAGGCTTCAAATGCTGTAATATATTCGTTCATTGCTCCTGTCTATCGAAGCTTAGTGAGATGACACAAAAAGTTAGATTCCTGGTCAAAGCAATCCGTAAGAGCTTTTGCGAATGTCTGCCAAGTCATAGGTCTTCCATAGCAACGTTGATGCCACTGCCACCATTGCCATCTTTCATTGTCCAAGTACATGCAACTCACACTAAGTTGAGTCACATCATCTCTGATGTGATTCCGTGTGAAATATTGCTCCATTTATGCTAGCCATGTGGCCAAATGAGAGCCATCAAACTTATACATGTCCAGCTTGGGTGGTCGCGTCTGGGACTGTTTGTGGTTGCCAAAGAGGTGAAGAGAATGGATAGACTCACCCTCCATGTTTTCATGGAAAAAATATGCCTTCGCTCGTTCCTCCGACTTGCCCTTTGCGAGTGTGTCAGCTAAGTTCTTAAGGGACAACAGTAATAAGTCCAACTTTGTTTCAAGGCTATCGATCTTCTCATTGGCCATAGCTTGAGCTCTAGTTTGTACCATGCACTGATCCGATGCACTTAAAATTTGGGACCGCCTAAAATTTTTGATGCTAACAATTGAATGGTACCACCTTGCTCAGCTCGTCATCCTGATTCTGATGGGCTAAGTCTCCTATAAGCGTCCCAGGAGGGTCTCGGTCTTTTTTTTTCTTTTTTTTCTTTTTTTTTTACTCCGAAAGGAGTTTTACTCCTTGCTTAGGAATACTGCAATAGCCGAATCCCATAAAAGTCAATGCTGCCCAATGTCCTGCAAGAATCACACCCAAGTATAGGAGCCCACACAAATAGTCAGATCTATCGGCGAACCCTCAACTGCAGAGTATGAGTAGGAATGTGGTAGTGATCGAACCCCTGCTACTAGATTTGAATGGTAGACCTGATTGTTGCGATTGCTACAAAACCTAAACTAGTAGATTTGGATGGCAGATCTGATAGATATGATTGATCTGAATGGCGGATGTAATTGTTGCTACTGCGAAAGAACCCCACCTACTAGATTTGATCTGGCAAAGGTGATGTGTGATCAAGAGAGAGACAGAGGAACTATGGTCTCAAGTAGTGTGAGGTGTTGTAGATCGCAATATACATGACGGTTTGACAGTAGTACTCAACCCAATCTTTCAGGACACTAACTAAGGAGGATCAACCGTACCCTTAGCCGTACAACCTGAATACCCTATCATATGCGTGAGTAATCTCCTCGAGTGTTGTTCTTAGTGTACTATAGCAGCTAGATGGTTGACGGTTTATCTATGGCTTGGTTTCAAGAGAGCTTAGGGGGCTTCTGATATACCCAGAGGGTACTTGGAAGACAGTTCATGCATGGTTCAGTCTAATGCACTACTAATCGAAGGGGTAACCACAGGGGTTAAAAGGGAGTCCAACATGTGTGACCACCTCTTGTATTTCCTGCATGCATGCCTCCCCAAATTCACAGGTTTATGTGCTTAACGACAAATCCCGTGGTTTAAGGATGCCGGAACACGTCTCTAGCCATTTTTTTTTTTTTTTTCTAAAAATGGAGATCCCACTGGCCCTAGAAAGTGGTCTGATACCACTTGTTATGCTCTTGACCTGCAAGAAGATACCAGAATAGCAAATATGCGAGAAATATACCGAGAACATAGAACAGTAAGAAATAACAGCAAGTATTTATTATTCAGAAAGGAAAGCAATGTTCACTTGCCTCTTCGAGGGGGAAACCTCCAATAGAGATGGGCTCAATTACAAAATAAGACACGATGCTCCTCAAGGGTAGTCTCTATCCTTTATATAGGATTCATACATGCAATACCATGGGTCAATGCCATGGTTCTTATTAATACCATCTATCTAATACCATGGCCCATTTTCAACTAACCGTGGTCCCTTCTTTAAATGCGGGTCAACCACTTACAATTATTAATATGGGCTTTATTGACTCTTTACTTAACTATAACTATGACTCAATCCTATTACATAAATAAGGGGGTTAGGGTTGGACCCTAACATGGCAACCCAGGATCAAACCTCACACGACTAGTTATGCCTTGTGTTAGGGGGAGGAGACATGTAAAACAATCCAGTTAGTTAAGGGCTGGTGTGGCCCGGGCCTGGTGTGATCCCCGTGTGACTTTGACAAGTTATATTCCCCTGGGTGTGATCCCCGACTGACTTTGATATCTTAGATGCCCCTGGAATAAATATCTTAACTTAAATAAATAATTAATACCTTTAAAAAACTTCTAATTACTATATTATATAGAATAAAGTAAAGAAAATAAAACAAAAGAATCAGTAAGAAAAATGAACTAGAAACTCTATTCTTTTAGCCAGTTCTATCTCATTAAGTAAAATGAAATGCCATCACAAAATTAATACTTCAATAAATGTTGTTAACAAATAACTTGTCAAATAAAAAAAAATGATATTATATAATTAATATCTAAGTTTAGTTAAGGACAAATGCCTTTAAAACTTTCCAATTACCATCTTGGAAATCATATATAATTAGGCCGATAGGCCTTCTTTTGAATCAGTTTAGTAGTCTACACTTTGATGCTATGATTGACATCTGGCATCAATTTGGCATCAATCTGGCATCTGGTCTGATTGACATCTGGAATATGGTCTGATTGACATTTGTTCTCTCACATCTGGTGAAATATCTTGGACTATTTCTCCCTCACCAAAACCATGTTCCGATTTCTGCTCTTCCATGACGACCTACTTTCCGCTTTCTGCTCTTCCACTACTCTTCCATGACCTACTGCCATAACAATGCTTTCGGTTTTTGCTGTGCACTCTACTGTGCATGACCTGTCTTGCTGTCATAACAATGAATTTATGTTGTACTCTGCTCTTACAACTCTCGATTGTTTAGTGCTCATTCACTATTTTGCTATACCCTGTTTACAACTCAGTTGTTCTGTTCATAAGTTGTTCGTGTATTGCTCATAGTTCAGTGGTTGTTCTATTCAAAGTTTAGTGGTTATTCTGTTCAGAAGTTGTTCGTTCAGTGCTCAAAGTTTAGTAAGTTGTTCGTTCAATGCTCAAGAGACCAGAGAAGGAGTGTTAAATCCATTTAGGTAACATCTTGGGTTGCCTTATTTCCAATTTCATAGCCCTTGGTTTTTGTCTCCTTCATTGTTTCAGTTGTACCATGAGAATCACTGTCAACAATATCAACATATGATTAGTAACTCTTGCAATCAAATTAATCAATCCGACAATGTACATTGTTAACATGAAATTGTGCATTTAAATGAAATTAAATAGGACTATATAAAATTTCTATTTTAGGCCTTACTAGAAAGCTGGCTCTACCGTATTCTTGAAATTGAAGTATTTAGGCAATTTATTAGAGGCCACGTTGGCCCAAGTTTTGACTGTATCACACAATGTTGTACCCTCACCTTCCACCGCCTTCTCACTGATTTCCATAGCCTCTCCAACCTTCTCCTTTACATATCCAATCTTGCTATCTTTTGCTAATTTATCCGCCTTGTTCTGACCAAACTCTACTGAAGTGGCCTGCCATATGGTCATGGGAAAACTCGCCAAGATAACCAACACCACCACATTAATAATTCCCCATCCTAGATCTGCAGCCGTATTCAAATTACTAGTGATTATTTCACTGTATATTTTAGTCAACTGTATTAATACAATCGAATTCACCAAGGCTAAGCACCGTTTATCTTCCTGTATTCCCTAATATTTTTAGAAGTTGAGGGATGAATGCTGCAAGTAATGAGCAGAGGATGGATTCATAGAAAAATAACATGGTGGGATCACATGATGAATCTCCATGTTGATCCTTCTTCTCTTACACTTTGTTTCTCATCGACATGTTTATAACACTTGTCAGGTAGGTTATCATGGCGCCACTTTATGCTACATACGTAGGCTGTTTAAATTAGAGCTCCATTGGATTGAAATTACAGAAGGCAGAGCTCCGTAGGATTGAAATGACAGAAGGCAACTCTAGGATCATCCGATATTTACATGATAATATATTTGAAAAATCTAAATTTGATGACAGAACTTTATAAATTAAACAAACATTTTTATCTTATAGTATGTTATAGCAAGAAACCCCAATCTACACTTTGCTACAGTCATATTGTTGTTGTACTATTGAACTGTTGGCTGAAAATTCATAGGGCAAAGATTTGAAGGTAAATTTTCTATTTTGCATGAAATTTTGAATTTTAAGAAATTTCCACACTAAAAGCACAACAACTTAGGCAAAGAGACTCTATAAAATATATTTCTCAAAAACGATTTTTTTTAATCATAATTAAAAAAATTTATCTCGAGTAGGAATACCATATGAGATCTTGTCAAACTTGTATGTCTTCCCTGGAGATTTTATTAAGGTCCACTAGTTTCAAGCGAATAGCTAAATACTCGATAATGAAATAACAATTTTAATAGCAAAATGTTCCTTAATTTGTTACCCAAGATCCTTCTTCCTCCAACTAAATCCCAGGTTCATTAATTGTCTTCAATCAAATACTAAATTTCCTTCATTGTAACCATTGGGAAATAAATATTCTATGTGCCACTGATTTTCTCTAACTTCAGACAAACATCCCTTTCTGACAATCTTCATTTAACTTTAGCCATAAAAAATAAAACCAATAGTCCTTAAGAGAATTTCGGTGTCTATATTCCTTCTACTTGTAGCTTTTTGTTTTTGCTCATCAAGAAATCCTTGTATTTCCAATATGTTGATGCATCATGAACTTCCATTTATTATTTTTGGCATGCATTTCCAGATATGATAAGATTATTATAATTTATCCATTCTGATCCTTTCAATAACAAGCTTCTATTTAAAATCATCTTATGACTTTCAAAATCGTTAGTATGATTTACATCACATTTTTTCACCATGATGTGTGCTTGCCTCTACTTGGATCAATGGCCCAAGCTGTTGAATTGCCAAGATATTTGTTATATTGAATCTCCAAGTAAGGAGTGTATGATAAAAGGAGCAATTACAAAGACAACACCATTAAAATTATAATTTAATATGTTATTGCATTTCATATTTCTAAAGTATTTTATGGAAAAAGAAGATGTATTGTAGAGTAGGACACATGGCTTGATTGAATCCTTTTGAAAGCTTATCATCTAGAGATTTATGAAATTCTCAATATCCCACAGGGGGTTATGAACCCCCATGTGGAGCCACTGTTAGTACCCAGTTTCGCATGCAGTCTTGTTGTTAACGTCAACATCAGCAATGCACTTTTCATTAGTATTATCTTCCAGGGCCTTATTAATCATTTTCAGTTATATGCATGATTGGATGCATCCATCATCGGATCAGTTCTAGGTATAGGTACACAGTTGTTTGACATGGAGAGAAGACATAGATTTCAGTTGCATGCATGCATGTAGTGTTTCCTACATGTGCTCTTTAGGACACCTACACTATGAGTTTGGAAGTGTGTCTATTTTTAACGATGTATGTTTATATACTTTACTATTTCAGTAAGTTTCATCGTTGTTCATAATTGGATTTTTGAGGACTTCCTATTTTAGTAAATCCTATTTTTAGATTTTGCTATTGATAACAAGTTTCTATTTTTAGCTAGGACCATTCATGCTTACTTCTTAGTGGTAGAACTTCAGGTTTTGATACTTCCTATCTTTTTAGGAGGTCACTGCTATTTTTAGCACGTTCCATTCTAGGGAAATTCAGTTACCATGTGTGGCAGGTGTTTCCTACTTTTTCCAAGACATCACTATTTTGGGTAGGGGGGTGATATGGACAACATCCATATCCATTTATGTCATCATAATTTAATGAATTCAGTATACATGATGTGACTTAATGGTGTATTTGTATTTCCTATAATTAATTTAAATTTAGCATTGAGCTTGCTTGTATACTTGACATGTGGAACTGGATTTGTTGTCACTATAACATGTGCAATTATATGTTGATTTGGGTGACGGCGTAATGGGAATATTCCTTCCAAAGGATTAGCTTCAAGAAGAGGAAGTTCCCGCCATATTTAATGCTAATTTTGTGATAGTTGAGGATTGAGTAGTGGATGGAGGGTGCTCCACTTATGGGAAATTTTGGCATTAATATTTTTCTTTATCCACATTAAAGGGGGTGCTCAAATAAAGGATATTTTGAAAAGAAAAAATTCATTTTTATACATATAAGAGAGCAACTCACATTGTGTTATTTTTGGCATGCAAACATAGCATGAGATTGCTAGAAGATGGGTGCTCCATTTCATTTATTTTAGGTTGAATTTATCCTCCTTAATTCTTCATACTGAATTTTTAATATCTTTAAACAAGGCCCACTACTTGTGGGCATATTTGGAAAATTCTGCATTTGATATCTTAAGAGACGGCGCATCACTAGAGGGATCTTTTAGACTTTAGCAACAGGTAAGAAGGGTGCAACAACAAATTTTGCAGTTGGATTGTTCTTAATAAATCGATCCAACATTCTCCAAAAAATCATCAAAAACGGTTAAGAAATTCACATGTCTTCCCTGTAGATTTTATTATGTCCACCAGTTTCAAGTCAATAGATAAATACGCGATAATTAAATAACAATTTTAATAACAAAATATTCCTTAATTTGTTACCCAAGATCCTTCTTCCTCCAACTAAATCCCAGGTTCATTAATTGTCTTCAATCAACTACTGAATTTCCTTCATTGTAACCATTGGGAAATAAATATTCTATGTGCCACTGATTTTCTCTAACTTCAAACAAACATCCCTTTCTGACAATCTTCATTTAACTTCAGTCATCAAAAATAAAACCAATAGTCCTTAAGAGAATGTCGGTGCCTATGTTCCTTCTACTTGTAGCATTTTGCTTTTGCTCATTAAGATATCCTTGTATTTCCAATATGTTGATGCATCATGAACTTCCATTTATTATATTTGGCATGCATTTCCAGATCTGATAAGATTATTATAATTTATCCATTCTGATCCTTTCAATAATAAGCTTCTATTTAGAATTATATTATGACTTTCAAAATCATTGGTATGATTTACATCACTTTTTTTCACAATGATGCATGCCTGCATCTTATTGGATCAATGGACTGAGTTGTTGAATTGCCATGATATTTGTTATATTGAATATCCAAGTAAGGGGTGTATGATAAAAGGAGAAATTACAAAGATAGAGCCATTAAAATTAAAATCTGATATGTTATTGCATTTCATATTTCTGAAGTATTTCCTGGAAAAAGAAGAAGTACTACAGAGTAGGACACATGGCTTGATTGAATCCTTTTGAAAGCTTATCATTTGGAGTTTTTTGCAATTCTCAATATCCCACAGGGGGTGATGAACCCCCAAGTGGAGCCACTGTTCGTACCCAGTTTTGCATGTAGTCTTGCTGTTAATGTCAACATCAGTAATCCACTCTTCATTAGTATTATCTTCCAGGGCCTTATTAATCATTTTTAGTTACATGCATGATTGCATGCATCCATCATCAGATTAGTTCTAGGTCCATGTGCATAGTTGTTTGACATGAAGAGCGGACATAGATTTCAGTTGCATGCATGCATGCAGTGTTTCCTACGTGTGCTCTTCAAGACACCTAGACTATGAGTTTGGGAGTGTGTCCATTTTTAACAATGTATGTTTATATGCATTACTATTTCGGTAACTGTCATCGTTGTTCATAATTGGATTTCTGAGGAATTCCTATTTTAGTAAAGCCTAATTTTAGATTTTTCTATTGATAACAAGTTTCTATTTTTAGCTAGGACCATTCATGCTTACTTCTTAGTGGCAGAACTTTAGGTTTTGATACTTCCTGTATTTTTAGGAGGTCACTACTTTTTTTAGCAGGGGCCATTATGGGGAAATTCAATTACCATGTGTGGCAGGTGTTTCCCACTTTTTGGAAGACATCACCATTTTTGGTAGGGTTGATATGGACATCATCCATATCTATTTATGTCATCATAATTTAATGAATTTGGTATACATGATGTGACTTGATGGTGTATTTGTATTTCCTATAATTAATTTTAATTCAGCATTGGGTTTGCTTGTATACCTGACATGTGGAACTGGATTCATTCTCACTACCACATGTGCAATTATATGTTGATTTGGGTGATGTTGTAATGAGAATATTCCTTCCAAAGGATTAGCTTCAAGAAGAGGGAGTTCTCACCACATTTAATGCTAATTTTGTGATAGTTGACGATTGAGTAGTGGATGGAGGGTGCTCCACTTATGGGAAATTTTGGCATTAATATTTTTCCTTATCCACATTAAAGTGGGTGCTCAAATAAAGGATATTTTGAAAAAAATAAATCATTTTTATACATACAAGAACGAAACTCACCTTGTGTTATTTTTGGCATGCAAACATGGCATGAGATTGTTGGAAGATGGGTGCTCCATTTCATTTATTTTAGGTTGAATTTATCCTCCTTAATTCCTCATACTTAATTTTTAATATCTTTAAACAAGGCCCACTACTTGTGGGCATATCTAGAAAATTTTGCATTTGATATCTTAAGAGACGACACATCACTGGAGGGATCTTTCGGACTTTAACAACAGGTAAGGAGGGTGCAGCAATAGTTTTTTCAGTCAGATTGTTCTTAATAAATAGATCCAACATTCTCCAAAAAATCATAAAAACCGGTTAAGAAATTCACATCAGTGCACATGATTGTATTCACATCAGTGCACATGTGATTGTGAACAAGATCTAATATTCCCAGTTCTCTCCTTTCTACCCCTTTGGACACTGGCCTTTGTGTTGCTTACTTACATGACATCCTTCACAAACCACAAAATCTTACTTTATTTATGGCAACCCTCTAACCATTTGTTTCTAATAAAAAAGGTAGAGATACTGAAGCTTAAGGTGGCCATAACTTTAATGCTATAACATATCAAAGTCATTTTTTTCAACAACCTCAATGCCTCTTGAATGACTAGAATTGCAACCAAATTATAAACCATCCATTGCTACTCTTGGTATAACTTCATTGTTAGTCTTGTCTAAGGTTTCACATTCCTTGTCATCAAAAGTTACCTAAACAAATATTGTTTATCAATACTCTTAACATAATTTTTTTTTTTAACACCTGGGGCATACCAAACATTTTTTATACTCCTGATCTAGTGATCTAACGTTCTCAACACAATGCCACCTTTGCCTTTTACTTGGTAAGTAGCTTCCATGACAATTGACAATGTATTTAAATCATCATCCATGTCCACCAACTCTTTATACCTAGTGATATGTTAGGTTTAACCCATGTTGGGCACATGCACAAAACATAGCTTTCCATGAGACAACATGTTCAGGTAGACTATGAGCACATTATAAGAGTTTTAGAAACATTGATATAGTTTTGAGAAGGTTTAGACACATACCTTACATACATAGCATGGAACTTACATAAAGAATTTTTAATTTATGCCAAAACATGTTAAAAATTTATGTCCTAAAAGGTCAGTTTGCCCTTAATAGTGATGAGAATGACAATCTCATAAACTCATGTACAAAGTTGTTTATTAAGTTCTTTGCCTCATCCATGTTCCCAACATGCGCAAGAAGATCAATCAAGTAAGTATATTGCTATGTATTTGGTTTAACCCGTGCTGGGCACATGCACAAATCATAGATTTCCATTAGTCAACATGTTTAGGCAGATTCTGAGCATGTTGTAAGAGTTTTAGAAACATCGTTACAGTTTTTAGAAGGTTTAGACACATACATTACATACATAGCATGGAATTTACGTAAAGCATTTTTAATTTATGCCAAAACATGTTAAAAAGTTTTGTGCTACAAGGTCAGCTCATCTTTAATATGGTGTGAGTGACAATGTCACTCTCATACCTTGTGCCCTTATTGTTGTTTCACCATCAAAAGTTAGCCTTGTTAGATTACATCCTGCATTCACATTACGTCTTTCTTTATTAGAATTTTGTATTGTGGTGAATTTGATGAATTACAGGCATTACTATCATGGAAAAAAGGTTTCCCTCTGTTAATATTATGGAGCCAGCCTTCTCTACGAACACCATTCCTCTGTTGTTGAATGGTTTCACTGAGATTCAATCACTACTCCAGATAATCGATGTTGGTTCTGTTACCTCATTAAAAACTACATCCTCCCACTTCCACATTACTCTATCTGATGGAACACATCAACACAAGAATTTGCTACCATCTGCATATATCCCACAAGTTGCATCTGAAGACATCCAAATTGGCTCAATAATTCTGCTTAAAAAATCAGCTTGTATGGTGCTTCAAAACTCATCATAAGGCCTAACATTTGAATTTACCTTCTTTTATTTTTTGTCTTCTATACTCTTCCCGCATTACAAAAATAAGAAACAAAAATGGAATCTTCATTAATTCATTTCTCATTTGTTTACATAAGGTCCATCCGAGTGGTTGAGCTTGAAGTTGTGATGCGTAAAGCAGCATTGACCAAGGAATCATCAACACTACTACATGCAAATATAGGTACATCCTAGTATATCTCTTCATCAACACAAGAGAACTTGCCCTCTGTAGTTACTCCATTAATCATTATGACAACTACAACTATTCCATTCAAGGAACTCAATCCCTACTGAAAGTATTGGTCTATCCAAGGTAGAGAATATGCAAAAACAACATTGAATACTTACAACAATGTGCGAGGCTCAAGAAAACGTTTTGTATTTTACCTTATCAATCATGATAAGGAAGAGATCCACCTTTCTGCATTTGTTGAATTGGCCGAATCTCTTTACAGTCTAATTCAAGTTGGCTAGCTATACATTGTTTTAAATGGCACAGCTAAAGAAGTAAACCAAAACTACAACCACCTCAAGAACAAATGGCAAATTTACTTGTTTGTTGCTTCCACTATCAAAACATGTTCCGTAGATGATCCAATGTTTCCTTATCAGAGATTTCACTTCAAAACTATTGCTGAAATAAAAAATTCAAGTCCAAATATGAATGTGGATGTCATTGGTGTTGTTACCTCCACCTCACCTGCATCAACAATTCGAAGAATATACGGAACTGAAACATTAAGGAAAACACTCATATTAAAAGACAAGTCGGGTTTTAGCATTGATGTAACATTATGGGGAGATCATTGTGATTCTATAGGACAAAACCTTGCTGAATTATACTCTTTTGACAACCCACCAATCCTTGCAATCAAAGGAGGTCATGTATCTGAATTTAATGGAACCAAAATAAGGACGATATCAATGAGCACTCTCATCATAAATCCACAAGTTGAAGAAACTCATCAACTACATGCATGGTTCCGTGAAACAGGTTATAGCTTTTCTTCTCCATCTTTGAGTAGAAACTATGGTGTTGCTTCGAAACACGCCCTAGCACAAAAGATGATTCATGAAATTGCTTGCATGAAAGCCTCCAAGAAAGCCATATGGGTTTTAGTTCATGCAACGATAACTGCTCTTCACATGGACGATTTCTACTTTCTAGCATGTCCATTAGATTTCAATGGAAAACAATGCATGAAAAAGGTTATGGAGAATTCTAACAATCTTTGGCATTGTAAAAAATGTAACGACGACTTCCTAGAATGTGACTACCATTACAAACTTAAAATTGAGTTGCATGACCACACCAAGCACCTATAGAACATCACAACTTTCAATGACATAGGAAATGAGCTCTTGGGCATCACGAAAAAAGACTTGTTCCTTCTTTCTATCGAACCAATTGATCTACAAGATATTTTTGGCCGAATTTCAGGACGTCGCTTCCTGCTAACACTTTCCATTAAAACAGATTACTTCAACAGTGTTGAGTGCTTGCAACAATATTGATAAATTCAGAAGAAATTCAATATGCCTCCACATGCAAAGAAGCCCTCAATGACATTCAAGCAATGTCCACTTCAAACTGACCTCTTGTTCGTCGCCTTTGAAATTTTTTCATGGTTTCTTCAAACGCTACTGTTTGTACATAAATTGACATTTCTGCATAGGTCATTGTTCCATATTGTTGTAAATTACTCCCTTGTTGTTGTGTTGCACAGTTTTGCTGCAAATACTCTTTTTCAGTTATTCCAAAATATGTATGTTTACCCCTTTGCATTTTACATAATATAGGCATCAACATTTGTAAAGACTTACTACATGAGTTTTCTTTTCGTTGCTTACATGGCTATTCAATGCTCTCTTGCTTGCTATTCTATTCATGCTATCGTTCAATCTTGTTGAAAAAAATGAAGAAGAAGAAAGCAAAAAATTGGTTATCTTGCTCTTCTCCTCTCAATAATAGATGCCATAATAACATATATTTTTGTAATACTCCTAATTACTACTTTCAGCATATGTATGTTTACCCTTTCAAAATTTATATAACCTATATATGAATCTTTGCAACAATGTCAAATAATTCTTGGTCCCTCATTTAGTGTCTATGAATTGCATGTTTTTCCTTTTGCCTATTCTACCTATACTTCACCGATGTTCAAATTAAAAAAATGTATTTCTAAAACTTGTAATACATTCTCTATACATGAAAAACTCGGTTATGAAAACTAACAATAATTATTTGTACTTGTTTAGATATGCCAAAAAACACTCAAAATGCGGATAAAAACAAACGACGTCATCTTCTTTATGCGCAACAAAAGGATACAATAAATGCACGTCGACGACTTCTTTATAAAAACTGCAACAACCCTACTACTTCCTCTACATCCCTTCCCACCTCAAATCCTCTCCCAACTATACAAACCAACCCACTTCACCTTCATCAAATCCAATATAACCCTCCCCTTAATGAAGAACATCGTCACTTTTGACAAAGGATAGATGAACTTTCTACCGTGCATGTTTTCACAATATGAAAAGAATCATACCTAGGAATGAAAACATGACTTTTACACAGTATCCTTTCTTGTTTTCGTTGTGCATCATCTAATTCTACCAATCAATTTTGTCAATTGAACAACATGAACCCTGGCGAACAACCATATGTCCTTCAACATTTAACACAAGTTGAAGAAATTCTCATTGCATGTGTAAACCCCATTCTACAAGTCACTCATGCCTGTGGTGGTCAATACAAATATAGTGGCCATACAATTAGCTTCCCTCAAGACATCACTACTATTGCCAAATACTTACCCCGAATGATTTCTGACTTAGACATCCTCATTGTGAAAAGGCACAATCCATCTGAAAAGGCTTATGAATTATTCGTTTGCAAATCATGTGCCCTTGCAGCCCTTGAATACAAAATAAACAATGACCCTTATTACAGTGATGTTCAATTCAGCTCATCTGCAATTTTTTCTCTACCAGATCACCCTACAGATATTTCTTCTCTTCTCCATAATGTAACCACCTCCTCTTTTGAACCCCATCAAACCAATATTGGTTCTACTTATGATACTGATGTCATGCTACCTCCATTAGAAATCCAACCCTCTTCTTTCATTCCAATACTCCCAAATTCATGTATTGAACTTGAGAACATTTGTGATTATTTGCACTTGACCCATTCAAATTCAACAAGCTCTATTGATTGGCCTCCAATATCTTTAACAACTATGAATGAATACAACACCGTAGGCCTCTTTTCCATGGTGTTCCCCACACTCATTCCTACAGGCATTTCCATGATCATGCAACCAACAATTACAAAAGTTGAGATGCATGAATACGCCTTGCACTTGCTACACTACCATGACAACCGCTTTTGCCAACAACCAAGATTCCGCTACTATCTTTATAACATTCTAAAGCGCCACCATAGCCAAATAATTGCTAGTGTTTTTGTGAAGAAGTACATTGAGAAGAACTTGCCAAAAATGGTTGTGGACCTACGACAGTGTCTTCGTGACTCTCTAGATTCAAAATTACCCGAGCAAATAATGCAGTTCAATTCAGGCCTATGAGGAACATGGTCTTTCTAGAACAAACGACGATCTGAGCTAACTGGCATGATCACACAAATAGGAAGTATGAAGTTCTTTTTCACTCTTAGTGCAGCTGAAACTAAATGGCATGACTTGCACATGATCATGCCTACCAATGTTCCTTCCAGTTCAGACAACCACTTCCAATGGAGAATTCAAAACATAATTAAAAACCCACATCTAACATGCCAATATATTCATTGCATATTTACAATTTTCCTCGAAGAAATCTGGTAAAAAGGCCTCCACGCAATAGACTACTGCTACAGGTATTTTTTAATATCCATTTCCCTCTACATTAATTTTCTACACTACATATATGTTTTAACCAAATTTTACCTTCATATTATATTTAGATATGAATGGAAACATAGAGGATCCGCACACATTCATGGCTTCCTCTGGTTGCAAAATGCACCAAATATGGACACAATTGACTGGAACAATGCATTAGAAGTTGCTGATGCACACAATTATTTTGACCACTATGTAATTGCCTAGAATCCACACCAGCCAGAACACCTAAATCTTCTACTTCACCAATCAGCAATTCATAACCCATGTCTTCTTGACACAGCATCAATATTCAAGTCCACCCAATTTGAAGACTATGCAGAGCTTGTCAACTACATTCAACGTCATACAAAGTGTCATAAATCTTCTTGTCTTCGCAAGAAAGACAATGTACTTAGCTATCTGTATGGAATATCGTGGGAGTTAAACTCCACATCTTCACTTTTTATTGATGATAAAGGTCATAACACCTACATCCCTACTAGCAATGATGAAAGATTGAATATTCAGAATTCCGATCTACTTTCTATCTCGAGATCAAATGTTGATTGTCAACTAGTTCTATCTCACCACGTTGTGTTAAACTATATTTCAAAGTATGCACCAAAAGCAAAAACAAGATCTGAGAGCTACCGTCAAATGCTATCAGAGCTTTTACAAAGTGCCATTCCTGAAGCACCTACTATTGCTGTTATCGAGAAACTCCTTATGGAAACCATTATAGGTAAAGACATTTGAGCGTAAGAAATATGCCATATGTTACAAAAGCTACCTCTCTCTCTCTGCAGTTGTACATTTGTTTCTTTGAATGTTAACAGGACTATTTTCAAATGTGTTTCTCAAGATACTGAGAATCCCTATTTGACACCAAACTTTATCCTTGCATACATGAATAGGCCTATTCATTGGAATCACTGCCCCTCCTTGAAGCTACACGCTCTTGGTCATATTTTGCCTTTCGGAAAAAAAAACCAATGGAAACACATATTCCCTCCAATGATTGTACATGTCTTGCCACACTACAATGTCATTCCTTCCTCTAATGATCCTTCTTATGCCACTTTTTGTTGGAGTGAATTACTATTGTATTTCCCTTTCTGCACACTCCCTAATGATATTGGTTCAACTGATGCAGAAATAATTGCACACTGGGAACAAAAAAGGGTACATATACACCATGGCATGTCCACCAAGAATTTGAAAAGCCACAAACCTCACATACTGAAGTTCAATCTACCTCCGAGACCCCTCTTGATTCCATGTAGATGAATGAATGGAAAATCATCTCTCAGCTCCACCCAGGTTACAATATTGAAGTTGATGACCTTGACATGATTGGCTACCGCGACTTCGATGCCAACCACAATTGGTCACATACTACTATCCCTCTCCACTTGCAAGAAACTGCCATAAATTTAGTTGAATTCAACCACTCAACTATTCAAAACCAACATCGTTCTTTTTCCAACCTTCCCCAATATCACACATTATCTCCTACCCAAAACATAGCTTTTACCACTATTTTTTCACACTTCAAAACCCCTTCGCTAAAACCCCCACGCAGAATCATCATACAAGGAACATCTGGGATAGGAAAATCCCATTTGATTAAATGTCTGCACCACATATTTGTGGAAAAATCACCAACAAACAAAAATCCTTTGTTGTTACTTACACCAACCGGCATTGCAACTTTCAGCAAAAATGCCCTCACAATTCACTCTGCCCTTCGTATCCCTATCCAAACAATGCATCCTCTTGAAGGCCAGCCCCTCCTACAACTGCAAGAGCAAATCCGTCATGTAGAATACATTCTCATTGATGAAATGAGCTTCATCGGTCCAAAAATTCTTTCTCGCATTGACGATCGTCTAGGAGAGGCATTCCTCCTTCACCAAAATGCACCATTTGGTAATTGCTAAAGTATCCTTGTTGGAGATTTAGGCTAGCTACCACCTATAAAAGGCATTACTCTATACCTTGGGACATCACGTGGCACTGCACTTTGGCACACATTTGACACATTCATAACACTTTCAACCACTTTTCGCCAACAAGGAGCTAGCCCATCCCAAGTTGCTTTCCAGCAAATACTCACAAATCTCAAAAATGGAATATCTACACTTGAAGATTGGCAGCTCCTAATGTCAAGGACAAATTCCTCTCTTACGCATGAAGAGAAACTCACATTTGAAGAATCCATGCACCTATAGGCAACGAACAACTTAGTTGTCTTGCATAATAAGAAAATGCTTAAAAATTTGAACATTCCAGTCGTGCTTTGCTCTGCAAAACAAAAAAGGCAGAAAACTTCTACTACAGTATAAGATTACCATTTGCCCGCAAAAGTGATCTTATGCAACGAAAAAAAGTTATGCTCACCAGCAACTTGTGGGTAAATGCAGGCCTTGTCAATGGCACACTTGGGAAAGTCATTTCAATATTTTATTCAATTGACTCAAAGCCCCCAGAATTACCATCCTTTGTGGTCATCGACTTTAGACAATACAAAGGAACACCATGGGACATTTCACACCCAACATATGTACCCATTTCTCCCATCAAAAGGGGTACACGCCGTTAGATACCACTTTGATTGGCATGGGCTTTAACGATACACAAGTCACAAGGAATGACATTAGACAAAGCAATAGTAGACATCAACACATAAGAACGACAAGGGCTAACGTTCACTGCAATTTCAAGAGTGTAGTCATTGGCATACATTCAAATCAATCCATCATTTCCATTCTCACACATCGCACAAATGCACAAGAATCCATACCTTAAGCGTAGACAGCAAGAGGAATCATTGCTTGCATCAAAATCTGTGCAAGAGAATACACTCTAGCCAATCTTACAACCTATCTTCCATATTTACCCACATGGTAAACACCACTTACTACATAACCAAATTTCACATACATTTGCTTGCTATTACATTTAACCTCATATTATTTTACATTAGTTTAAAAATCATTTATTTTATTTCAAACCTTCAAACAATATGTTTTCAGCAAAGAATGGCAAGGTCTAGCATTCACTACAATTTTAAGGGTGGTTAAGTAGCAAGATGAATCACTACTCGCATCAAAATATGTACAGGAAAATGCACTCTAGCCAATCGTACACCCTGTCTTCCATATTTACCCACATGGTAAACACCACTTTCTACTTAACCAAATTTCACATACATTCCCTTACTATTCCATGTAACCTCATATTGTTTCATAATTATTTAATTTTTTTTATTTTAATTCATTTCTTAAAAAAATATGTTTCTAGCAAACACATCCGTTGCCACTTACAATGTTTTCTTTTTTCATGGCTGCAGGTATGGATACAGGCTACCTACGAATGTTGTATGAGTATTGCCAAGAACTTCAGCAATAGGAACTTACCTTACAAGATATGCAAGCAAGGATCCTACCCCCACAATCATTACATCTTTACTGTTTGCGTTCAACTATTGAATTGTTACGGAAGATAAGAAAAATACTTAAAAAAAACTCACATCCATAAAAGGGACGCACACAGGAAAATGCGGAATCAATTGCAGGAACAACTCGCACAATTTGGCACCACCATAAACATTAATTGGTGTCGTTGATGCCATGCCCCATCATGCATATATGATTAGTTGCTCATTGTCAATTACATCTATATGTCGTAGAATACTTTTATTGTATGTATGTTTAGATGTCATAGAATACTTTCACTGTATATATGTTTAGTTATTAACTACCAAACACATCCCCATGTATAGACCATATGTAAAATTTCAAGAAAGACATTACAAAGAATGTACAAAATTGTTTCCACTTTTATGACAATACTCTTCAACATTTTATATGATTCAAATTTCATTTGCTCATCATTGTATATAATTACTTGGTATATGTTTTACTTTTAAATATATCACTTAAAGACATTTCTGGTACGACTTCATCAACCAAAATGCTCAATTACACCTCTGTTTTTAGATAATAATATATTATTAATTTATTGAAATAGATAATGCTAGAGCTCCTATTATTCTGGTTTGTTTAGCCCATTAATATCCTTGCCCTTCTTTTCTCATTTGAAAAATTTTAGGAGCTAAACTTACGCTTTCTAGCTTCACTAGATTTGTATGCATGGATGGCTTTTCACTATGACTATGCAACATGTCTTCCTTTCTCTCTTCCTCCACATCATCCAATTAAAAATTTGTGTCCGCGACATACCCTCCTTCCTCTATTTGCTTAGCCAAGTTGTTCAACACTGTATATATTTTCTCAAATTGAGGGTGTGACTTGTCTCCCACAATGAATGCATGCCATTTGGCAGTTCCATAAATTTCTACCATATCAAACCATAGCCACAACATTGTGTCAAATGACAACATTCAGCCCCAGGGGATGTTATGTGCAAACAAGAATAGTTACTTTTGCCTAAAACTGCTATGTTACTAGTGTTGTATGCAGGAAGATGACAAGAATACTAGGTTAAACAAAAAATATGGAAAATAACAAAAGTTAACTATGAAAGCAAGAGGAGGTTAGCTTGAACATAAATTATTCCAAAGAGTTGGATGCCATAGCATTGAACATGTCTGTTATGCAAGACTTTCATATCCAAGGTGAGACTTTCCATGTTGACCATAACGGATGGACCATGGTCTCAAGAACCCCATTGGTAGAGCAACCTACTCCAGCATTGCATTGGTGTAAGGTTGACTACATGGCCTCTGTTAAAGCCTATGTTAAAATGAGGTGTGATAGGTGTGCCTTGAAAGAGAAAGCTACACTTCTAGATCAAACTGTTAAAAGTACCTATCATGAATAGGCATGTAGCTTCACTAAAAAGGAGAAACTAGTAGAAAATGCATTCTCATTAAAACTTAGGTCACATCTTTGAGCAGCAAAAAGTCCCTTGAAAATGCATAGGCTTGTCCAGCTGGGTATTCATCCTAAGCATTTGTTTTCTTGTTGGTTTTAGTTCCTTTTCATAATTGTGCTTCCAATCTCTTCAAAATGTCTGCATTCTCCTAGCTCAATAATAACAGAAGACAAAATGTCCAAACCCCCGAACTCTAATAGTCATGGGCAAGACAGGGGACTCATATGCAGTACCACTATAAAAAATCATCAATGACTTTGAGAGGGTCAATGCAATCACGAATGATATCCTCAGGGAAGTGATTAGAGAGCTAAGATGACCCAACCATAAGATCATATCCCTTACCACAAACTCCCAGCCACGGGATAGATAGCCACTAAATAGGTTGTTAATTCTTAGCCCTCGAGAGACCATTTTACCATAATCCCAACAAAGAAGGTCTCCCACTGCTTTTTCTCCAATTGTATTATGCAGATGCTCCAACATTATGCCCAAACTTCTGCCATTTCCTCATGGAATCCAATCTGTACCGTAGCTACCAAACACATGAAAACGTGACGTTATGTACAAATTTCATGTTTCAGAATCTCGACTCATCTAAGATGCACAAAATATTCTGGTTCTGTTTTTTCCATTTTTAAAATCTTACCTTCCAATTCAAAAAATATCACCATATTTCACAACATTCTATGTAAGGTTTGGAAAATTTTCATACGAGCTTTCCAAAAATGACCTTAAATATATCTTAAATATGCATATATGTCAAAAATGTTGCACAAAATTCTTTGGTTTTCAACTTTAAAATTTATGCTTTTCAATTAAGTGGAAAGGGGCTAAAAGAGAGGGGGAGTGAGTCATTTTTAGATTTTTCTATAGTTGTTGCTTGTTGTAAAACAATGTTGGTTGTTTGAGATATTTGGATGGAATTTTAAAGAGAGGTGGACTATGATGGCTTTACTTATGGGGAGTATTTGGAGTCTTCTAAATCGATCTGAGTTCAACCTGAAGGAGATTCTCTGTGATGTCCTATTCAACAGGTTCATTTTTCCTTTTGACAAGCTACTATGAAGATCCTTCTTCTGCAAATGAGCCCTTCCGTTCCTTCTCGTTATGCTGGATTTGTATTCTCACATCTTAGTAAAAAATATTTTATAAATGATTTGCAATATTGATTTATTTCTATTTTTGTTAGCTATATTTCAACTTCTTAACACAATATATTTTTGTCTTCCAATTTTGTTTACAACAACCGTTAATAGTTGATATACACAAAAGGAAAAATTATTAATAGATCATATACACCTATAAAATGGCATTAAGGGGTGACTCCAATTTGAGATGTGTAGTAACTTATGCCACTTATTGTCTCAAAGTTTTGGAACAACAAATAGAAAAAGAAAAGAAAAAAAGAAAAAAAAATCACATGCCTTCTTTATGTATTCATGAAAGTGAACCAACTTGCACAACTTGCTGCAATTAGGTTGGTTGTAAGAGACAAGATGATAAAGCAATTGATTTCAAAACTGATAGAAACAATCATAATTTGGTAGCGTAAGGTTAGCAGTTTCATGACTAACCAGAAAAATAAAAAATAAACTTAAACTTTAAGCATTGGGCTTGAATAAGTGAAAATATGCTTTGATCATTGGGCATGAATAATTATTATGATTCAAGGAAAAACTGTGAATGCCATATGGATGAGGGAAGAAATGTATTTATTATACAGAAAACTTATAGATGAGGGAAAATATATATTTATTATACAAAACTTAGAAAAAAAAAATTCATAAAAAAAGAAATAACATAAATTAATATTATTGTCAAGGTCCTAAACAAATTTTTTACTCAAGGATAAACAGTAAACATGAAGGAAAATGTGCGTTGTATTGTAAAACTTAAAAAATTTCCGAAAGAATGGCATGAAATCCAGTGTAGTCTCCCTCTACCTTCTGTCAACTGAGTAATAACAATGCACTCTTTCACTTGGGCTTTTCCATCATTAGCAACTACACTAGAAGACTCAACAAATTCTATGGGAATCTTTAGGCCATGATTTTTCAGTTGCAACAACCTAGTATGTGCAGGCTGCCTCACTTTGGCCATCAAATGGAAATCACCATCATCAGGTTTGATCTCAATTTGTGATTCTGTTCCTTTTAATCTATCTTAGTTTATCTGAATCTGCCTCCAAAGTGAGAAAAATAAAGTACTAATTTTCTGTGGGAAGTAACTGGACGCATTATTGTCATATTACTACAGCCCCTATTCTAAAATTGATTTATCTTTGTAGTATTAAATCATATTGGTATCTAACTATTTGACAACATTGAGTTGCAAACTTTTCGTCTTGTATTGTATCATTTTGTGGTTTGTGGTTTCCAGCTTGCAATACTGGCAACATACATGGGAGATGAACTTGTTACAGTCTATCGGTATTTTCAAAGCTTGGTAGTTGAAATTCCATTCTCTACTACAAGAGACGATTTGTTTAAAATATTTGACAAGGTATTCATCTTTTTTTGTGTGAAGTAAATCTGATTACAATGAATATAATTTTTATCTAGTATGGCTCTTGACATAGGTGTTTGAGGGCTAAAGTAGACAGTGGTATGTTTGTTTAGTGTATTATATTTTTAGTCTCTTGAAGATTATTGTTACTATTTAACTTGCAAGAACAACAATTTGTTGCATGAATAAGAGACGATAAATCTTTCTCCCCATCAAAATTTTTATTATTGTACATTAGGTTTACAAATTCTTGATTGTCTTGCATTGACCATTTTATTATTATTAGAGCCAATTATGTGCATGCCCATCAATAACTTATGAAAATTTCCAATTTTATTTTGGGCTTTATTCTTCCATAGTATATTATGCTAAGAATATTTTTCTTGCTGAGTTCTTTCATCAATTGAGGATTTAGTTTGATTTTTGTTTCTATAGAATCATCAACATTATTCAGAGTTGCTTCCTAAGCAGACCCCTACAAATGATGTTGGTGGGAGAGGGAGAGGGAAAGGGAGAGGTGATGGGAGGCTTTCCCTTAAGGATCAGAAATAAGGGGAAACCATATCAAAGAGAAAACAACTAAAAATTTTAGAGGTTAACAAGGGTTTTCGAATTCATTTCATTCGCCTGAATGGGATTCTCTTTACCCACACAAGGTATGCTCTGTTTCATTCTTTCAACTTATCAAGCCAATTTTTGACATTGTGTTTGGTGTTTTCCTAGTTCACAGATACCTCTTTACTTATAAATTTCAAAAATTTTAAATTGCCATCCTCAAGACATTTTATGACGTTTCTTCGTCTGCAATAAATGAATTTGAGGCTCTTACAAAACCTGAACTCATTGCATAGATGGGGATTGGTTTGGATACATTGGTCGATGGCTCAACTTTTAGTGGACTTGTGGTTCTTCAGATTGTGTCTATTCTAATATTCACAGTTCATAATATAATTCTTTTGTTGCAGTTTTCTTCCAGAATGACTTTGAATAATGTTAGCAATATTAGGAGATCAAATCCTTGGAACACGTCTCAAATCATAGCATTAGGACATTTATCCTGGGTTTGGATTGTTGTCATGGTTTCTGCACTAGGCTTTCTGACATGAAGATATAAGGTGAAGAAGAAAATGGTGAAGCCCAAGTCTGAAGAAGATGAATTTCCAAGGCCTTATCTTCTTTCCTGGACATAACACTATATGGGAGGTCATGGTACCTCTTGTTGGGTGTGAACTTGTTGTTGGTGACTGAGATTAGAAGCAGGGATTGTTAACTTCCTTGGTGGGTGTGAAGTTCTTGTGGGTGGCTGAGAATAGAAGCAGGGACCATTAACTTCCTTTCTGGGTAGTGTGGATAACTAATTCAGTTGTGTACATTACCAGCAAGGGTTTTATACCATCTAGGAGTTGCATCTACAACATGGAGGTGTGATCACTGAAGGGAAAGACAATCATTCTCATTTCTGGGCATTACCTCCTCTTGGTAACTTGATATTAATCCTTGTATCAACCATACAATTAATATAAAGACCATATACATGTTATAACATCCCATATTGCGAAAAGAACTCATTATCTACATTTCTATGTAGTTGTTCAACCATTTCTAATAGTGAGGTATTCATTCTCTATTTGTATATCTCTATTTATATTTTATTGTTGGGTTCTATTGTTCTCTCAACTTGCAACATATATACATCACAGGTTAGCAAGAATATACTTCGTTCATTTATACAACCGTTAATCCCATTATAGATATAACTAGTAATGGCCCCAAAAGGTGCAAAGAGATGCCGATAGGATTTTGAAATTGAAAAAGTTGTACTTTGACTATAATTATGGAGCAAATAAGTTTTGTCACATCACCTAAATTTAGTTTATTTTTAAGTTTGTCCATTTTGTTAGGATCCTCAAATTGAGAAGAAGTTGTACTTTGTGTTCCACAATCGTGTTCTTGAAACATTAATACTAATATGAAATATTGCAGTCTCAAAAAACTGGAAAATTTAGTTTATCTGTAAGTTTGTCCATTTTGTAAGGATTGTCAAATTGAGGGGAAGTTGCAGTTTGTGTTCCATAATCATTCTCTTGAAACATTATTTATAATATGAGATATTGTAGTCTCCAAAAACTGAAAAATTGATTTTATGTCATTGTGAACAAATAATGAGTAGAAATATTAAAAAGATTTATGAATAATTAAGTAAATGAAATATCAAAATTGTATCTTACTTGGGACAGGCACGGATAGATTTGATACAAACTGCTCCTTTTAAATAAATTCAAAACATATTAAAAAATATATATTTAGATAGAAAGAAAGATTTCTCAACCTTTCTTTAAAAAATGTTCATTATCGTTTATAAACTATTTCTTATGCAGTAGTCTATAACGCGACTTTTTGAAAGCCTTTCCGGCGGATTTTTCAGGTCAAAATCCGGAAGCAATTCATTGGAATCCCAAGTTTGATAGCTAGTTTCTGCACAATCAATGTCTCCCAGGGGTTTTTCAGGGCGCTGAATCCAAATATGCAGTTAAAAACCATTTTAAACTGCAAAAAATCAAATTAAACCTCATTTCTTCCGCCGATTCCGTCCACAGACGAAATCTCCAAAGTCGCATTAAGACAAGTCCATTCTATGTGCTACAACTAGTTGGCAGGTTTCACAAAAATGACCATAGTGCATAAATGTTGATGCAGAGTCAATTGTGGAAGCATATGTTGGAAAAGTTTTAATTTTTCATGACAGATAAAACAATCAAATTCTGTACATCTATATATGGTCATTCTGTGTGTAACCATAACCCATATGGTGTGTAACCAATCCCAATATAAGACAAATACGATTGGGATTTAATATATATAATATTAATATAATATATATAAATATATATATTTACACTGAATGTAAGTGGTTTCCAACATTCATTATTCCTATTTTTAATATTCCGTTGGAAAATACTACTTGTATTTTTTAGTCTTCTATAGAAATTCAACAATTCCAACTTCAAAATTTATTCAGTCTCTCTTTGAACTTTTGGATTGCTAGCAGAATAATGACCTTTTAGAATAAAAAAGATCTTATAAGTTACGTCGTGCGAAAATTAAGTAATTTAATTAAGCAGATAGTTAACTTTTAAAATATATATGATAATTAGTTCAAAATAAGCAAAGATATTGAATATATATATAAATATATATATAATAATAATATATATTAATATATATAATATAAAAGAAAGAAAGAGTAGACAAAATTCAAAAAGATAGAAAATTTATATTGTGGAAACAAATTTATATAGCTATAAAATTTACTAACATTTTATTTCTTACCAAATATTAAATTAGATTTTATATGTAATGTAAAAAATCATATAAGATTATTTGCCAAAACGAAATTGAATAACCACAATCAACTCTATCAAGATAAAAGTAATTAGTGTTTAAGATATATAAAATATGCAAATTGATTTCATAGTTCAAAAAAATTGTGTGTTAAATTTGCTTGAAAGTAAAAATTAATAAGCATTTTTAAAAAATAAATTTAAATGTTTTTATAACCAATAAATTCAATAAGTAAAATTAATAACTAAGATATATAAATTAATAAATTGATATTAATTAAATGTTTTGTGGTAAAATAAAATTTTTGTAAGTGAGAAATAATAAGTATTCTACATATATACATTTTGGTAAATGATATCAAGAGTTAAATGCTTTATGTAAGTAAACTTTATCCAAATAAAAACATTAAGTATTTAATGATATATAAATTATATAAGTTGATATCTAGTGAAAATGTTTTGTGTAAGGTAAAACTTATCCAGTAAATTTAATAAGTATTTTCAAATATGTAAAGAAAAAATCAATAAATATTATGTTTTTCCTCCTAATAAATTTTATCAAAGTAAAAAATCATAAGCATTTAAGAAATAAAAAAATTTATCGTTATTATTAGAAATATGAGTGCATAATATAGGTGTATAATTTATTTAAATTCAAGTTATAATATAATCCATTATAATAAAGGAGGAAAACTAATGAAGAATAATTTAAATATAAAACAAAGTTACAATAATTTAAATAATTTAAACTAGTCTAGATTCATCTTAAACCTGGATTTATCCAATGTAAAACTTCTAAAGAAACAAACCTCTTTTTTAAGTGAAAATTTTGAAAAAAAATTTTGCCACCTCCAAAAAATTTTTACCATTCCAACAAAAACAAAAAATATTATATTATAATTAACTTTATATTTATATTTATTTCATAAATATAGTTTTTACTTTGGCCTAACCAATCCTCTTGCTCCATTTTTGTCTTTTTTCAAATGGTTTTTGACCAAGTTGCAGGTATTTGTCAGTCCAGATAGCCTCTGATAGGTTTGAGTATCCGCAAGGTTCGAGTAGCAACTTTTCTGGCGAATGGTTCACGTTTTGGACCTCACGATCCCTTCGTGTTCTAGACCTAATGTCCCTCATAGTACTTCACAGGTAAAATCCAGGGCTCGCACGGAAACCTACAGTCGCTGGCATTTCTCGGCCTTGCTTGACAACCTATAAACACTAGCGCTACTCGACATGTCGCATTCCATCCTGCTTGAGCTCATGAGGCTCCACCGACTCGTTTACCTGCATATCTATTACAACAAACTATCTATCAAAGTCCCTTGTAATGTTTGGAACTGACGCCTGGGGCAGTTGGATTAGAGCATGAATGGCCTCACAGGCTCATCCTCGCCAGGATATCGGAGCTCTTGAAAGTTGAATCTGCAAGTTCATCTGAATGCGTTGGAGTAGTTGTATTCGAGCATGAATGACCAGTTCTCAGCTTTAGTGGTAGATGTTCATAAGATCTAAACTTTACAAAATGAAATGCGGAATTTCCTTTGGAGCAGGCCACTCATCTTTGACATATTTGGGGACACCATTGTCTAGAGCAGTGTCCTGTCCTCCATTTTCAACTCTCGGGGATTCATTCGGCACACCGGGAAAAGCAGGTTTACTATCTTCAGCTGTCATTGGAGATGACATTGTTGCTTTCGATTGTTTGAGCTCCATATCATTAGCTTTCGCCATTACTAAAATATTCTAATCTTTCATATGATCAGTGCCCAAAATATCAACACCCATATTCTGCAAATACTCCTAAACAAAATCCTCCTACGGGCTGAGAAATCCCTGCTTGTTGTACAGCAACAGTTGAGACAGATCAGCAACCCCTGTTACTAGTGAAATGTGGCAAAATGGATGGGATCCTCCATATTCCACTGCATAAAACATTGAATAAATTCCTTGTTACACATTTATGAAAAGCGAAAAAACAACCATTCATCTTTGACGCACAAAAGTCATTTGACTAAAATTCTTACCTTGAACAAACAAAACTATTTCGCGAACTCGTTCGATACTCAATTCTTACATCTTCCCTTATTGGCCCTTCTTTTGCAACAAATGCAACATTTGTTGAGTTTTATGGTCTTTCGTATAACTGTAAATAGTAACGTTAAATTGAATAAAAGATTTATGAGTGTGATCTAAAGCATAATGGTATGGAAAAACTATGATCATTTCGTTAAGTTGCCACAAAGAAATTGCAAATCTTCTGTATGAGTTGGATGCAACGTTGTGTTTACAGTTAAAAAAGAATAAAAGCAAATAAAATTGACCCAGAGAAAGAATTATTCCAGAGTTTCAACTAAATTTAAATTTTGTATTTCCAACATATATTAAAGGAAACCCTAAGTAAATGTATTTATTTCACCCTTTGATACAGTTTTAGGGGAATGCTAGAAGTTTTATCTTAGTATTTACATGCTTGTTTTATGGATTAAATATCTTTCAACTGAAGTGAAGCAGGCAAAAAAAACAAAAATCTCTCATCTAGACTAGCATGTGCTAAGTAGCATACGAGAGGCTTTTGATCTCGTTCTTGTGTAAGTCAAATTTCAGGAATTCAACTTCCATCGGGGAGATGTTTAGAAGAATGAGCGAGCACTCTGTTACGACTATAATTTTTCCCTTTGAAATCTGCATAATCAATGCAAATAACAATAGTCATGTTAGTAGAGATAATTTATGAATTGTCAATCCTGCTTCTTGAAGTTGTTGTAATGATGGTACCTAGTGTTTATCTTTGAATTTGTTGTAATGATGGTGGCTATTGTTTATCTTCGACTTTTACTTGAACTTTCGCCAACAATGTCTTTATTTGAGTTAGCTTGAAAAGATTTTAATACTTCTTATTATATTAGGGATTTGATTAGGTATCACAAGCGGCCCGGTACTTATAGCGTGTAACAAATGGTGTAAGGTTCTTAACGAATTCATTGAGTCGAACAAAGGTTCTAAGTTTAACCTGTAATAAATGGTGTAAGATTCTCAACGAATTCATCGAGTGGAACAAAGTTTCTACTCATATCTCAGAGTTTTTGTCATTTTTATTATTTAAAATAAATACTTATGATACCAACAAATTCATATTTGACCCAATTTTTCGAGAAAAAAAATAAATTTAAAATTCTGAACAAATTGCACAAAAAACATAAATTAAAAAGACCAAAAACAAAACAAGTAAACTACTTGTTTAACAAATCCGTCGATACAACACACCAATACCTTACCATCAATCATAAAATCATCGATATAATGAGGCAACTAAAGCAGCTAACGCACTTATCCATGTGGGTAGGGAACTAAAGCCCGATGAAAGATAACACCCATTTCCATGTGGAGAGGGAATTCAAGAACGTTGGACAACTATTTTCTTATGATGGATTGAACTCTTTGGCCGAGACATACTTTGGTTAGGATGTCATGGCATAGATGCTAGATATTTTCCTCAGACATATTTTCGTTAGGGTGCCATGGCGTAGATTCTTGATATTATGGGATGAAAGTAGCGAAATAGAAATGTTACCGTGGGAAACGACTTGAGGCTTCCAATTTTGCTATATTTCTTTTGAATTAGAAAGGCCCTGAAAGGACATGATCAAGAAGAATCATGGACCGAGTTTGAACATGAGGATAAAAGGTTCCTACATACTATTATAGTTTTTGGTTTATGTGACTAAAGGATAATAGTTACTATTATATTTAGTGGTTTATTTGATTAAAAAGGATTGTATTTCAACTACGAGGACTTTGTATTAGAATTATATTGAAAATCTAAGCCATGTCTCTACACATATGTCGTCAATCCATGGTCCATCAGGAGGAAGGCCTTCTTGCACTGGTACACAAGAGAGGGCATGGACGAGATGGAGTTTATTGAGGAAGAGAGCAACATGAGTGGCTTGGTCTTTGAGTATAAGAAATATCAAGATGCAACTAGAGATGAAGAGGGAGATTTTGATGATGAGGAAGCAAGGCTTCATGACTTGTACTTTAGTGCTCTTGTTGTTTTACTCCATAGGTAGTTCAACATCCTGTTATTTTTGTTGTTGCATTTTACTTTCTTACATGTTCTTTTTTGCTTTTGTTCCCATTTTTGTTGTTGCATTTTACTTTCTTACATGTTCTTTTTTGCTTTTGTTCCCTTTTGTTTTCTTACGGGTTTTTTTTTGCTTATATGAATGGCTAATGATGCAGGAGCATCCAACTAAGGGCACCATGACCGGGTGTTGATCTCTACCAAGGTGGAAAGTTTATCAGTGTTTGGTTTCTTTATGTTTAATTATTCAAAACAGAATGTAGGGACTTGTTGTTTTTTAATTTCATGATTAGTTAGCGAACAGTACAATTAGTTAGTGTCACTGTCACAATTGTCTGTATTTTAGTGAATAATGGTCTTCTAACTGTTTCTTTCATTTTAGAAAAGAAAAAGACAATCATGTCAAAATGTAAAAATCTTGCAGAGGAAGAAGAACCGAATGAATTAACAGTTATGTAACTAATAGAATAAACAACTGAAAAGTAACTATGCACACTTAAGATAACTATGGACAAACAAGTACAAATACGAAATGTAAATCATTCTGAGGGGTTTAGCATAAAAGTACAGTAATAGAAAATAGAGAAGACAATTTTCTTTCATTTGAGTCTGTCTGTAACAGTCATTGTAACATTTCTCTACTTTTTCCTAATCATTGAATAAACCAGAATAGCAGATATGGTGCATGCAAACTCTTTCATTTATTGTCTCTCCTAAAGAACAGAATGTAGATAACAAGAATTACATGTGAGTTTCCAGTACGAAGGCTGGTAATCCACAAATAGAAACCACGACCGAAACAGTCAAGTGCATCACAAATAGTTCGAGCAAGAGTGAGCATGTAAACGTTGGGTAACAAAAACCCAGGACATAGGTAGCAAGCATAAACCAAGACATTGTGATTTCTTTTTATTCCAGGAAAAATATATATAAATTCGTATAAATATGACAGAGTCCGGAGATAACCCAATGAACTACTAAAGAGCTGAACTAACCAGTAGAACCCTAGACCAGGGTTTCGGTTCCAGAAAAAATATATATATTTGTATACAATGAACAGCTAAAGAGACAAACTAACCAGTAGAACCCTAGACGAGGATTTCGGATAGCCTTCAAATAGTCTTTTAAAATCATTGTATCATTACAAACTTCACGGAGTCAAACAAGGGTTTGTGCCAACAACCCAGGTCGCATAGCGACGACAGAGGTGTATGAACAAAGAAATAATGGGACTCAATCCCACCTAATCGATAGAGACTAAGCATTAAAAAACAAGTCGAGACAGTGGAAGAGCCTACTGGGAAAGGACCGCAACGTTCACACCTAGCATGCCAGAGAGCCAACCCCCAACAGAGGAAAGAAAACGAAGTTAAAGAACTATTTACACAGTGAGGAAAAATTACCTAGAGGTTTAGCCGCGCGAGAAGAAAGCAAAACCAATGAGCCACATTCTACAGTGATAACCTAAGATGGAGGAGCAAAAGCTGTTAGAACCAGAGAAAGACGAGGAGTAAAATAAATCATGGAGGAATAAGTTACCTGGAGCAAAATCGCGTGCAGGAGGAGGCCACCATAGATGTGACCTGTAGTATGCACACTATTAATCAAATCTAACCAGCAGAATGTCCTCAATAAAACAATAACAGTGGAGCAAATAAAAAACAAGCAACCGAACAGAACATACTGAGCAATTCTCTTACGCCAGCGAGCAGAACCATCACCTTGTGCTCAAGGAACCGAGCCCATAAGTCACCAAGACAAACGCAGGTGCCATACTCACAGGTAGCATAGCCCATTGGTGGCACCAAAAGAGCCTGTGGCTCATTTCCAACCATCCACAGCCAAAAAAATACACTTACAGACCCAAACCCTCAACGCAGCGAGGTTACAAAAGAAAAAATGAACAAATGACATGGTAAACAGGGTTTTGGCGTAGACCGAGGAGCAGGAGAACGATAACCAAGATAAGGACCACCAACACAGTGAGAGTTAATGCCAGTCATAAATGCCACCAAACGAAATCCAAAACCATCCAGCAATTAACCACTAATCAGCATTTGTTAAGCCATAAAATCACTGTTTAATTATTTATGTATTGGTTAGTGCATTATTGTACTGTTGATTAACATTGTCGCGTGGAACTATGGGCTGGTCCCATCATAGTGGTATCAGAGCAAGTTTTAGTGTTTTCCTGAGAAATGGAAGTTGGAAGATGAGGACGTGGAAGAGGTGCTCGGAGAGCAGTAGAGGAAGGATTGAGAGAGGAGATTAGGATCCTTACTGCCCATTTGGAGGCAGTTGAAACAGGAAGGAGAAGGGATCCAAAGGTAGGAGATGACAGTGAAGAAGAAGCCATAGTGACAATGGATGGATCGGATGAAGAAGGACCGGAAATGAGACTGTTGAGGTCGGTCCTATTGGCGAGCAGCAAGCCTAAACCAGAAATCCCAAATTATGACGACAACTTGTCCACAGAGGTTCTGTTGGACTGGATCAGTGAGCTGGATAAGTATTTCGAGTGTGAAGAGATAAGTGAAGATCAGAGAGTTAAGTTCGCTGCAATGAAGCTGAAGGGACATGTAGCCTTGTGGTGGGACAATGTCCAAACAGAGAGAAGGAGGTTGAACAAGTTGCCAATCAAGAAATGGTCAAGGATGGTGGCCAAGTTGAAAGGCAGATTTCTACCTAAGGATTACCAGATTACACTACATTGGCAAGTGCAGAATTTGAAGCAGAAAGGGATGAAAATAAGGGAATACACTAAAGAATTCTACCGGGTAAATTTAAGAGCAGGTTATACGAAGGACACCCCGGAGAAAATAGCCAGGTATGTGAATGGTTTAAGGTTAGAAATATTAGATGAAATCAACATTCTTTCCCCGAAAAACATCAAAGAAGCATACCAGAGTGCTATGAAAGAAGAGGAGAAGATCACCAGAAAACAAAATGCCAGGAGAGGACGGGGAACGGCAGAGGAAGAGGATAGTCTTATGGCAAGGGAAAAACTACCAGTAGTAATGAAGAAGGCAACAGTTCCAAACCTTCTGGAATAGCAGAAAGAGGTGACAGCATGAAAGGTGGTAGGCCATATCAGCGAGGCAGGGGAAATGGCCGAGGCAGAGGACCTAGTTATCAATGTTACAGGTGCCACAAGTGGGGGCACAAATCTTTTGAGTGTCCTGAGGCGGAACAAGCTAGACAAAGGGGTGCGTATGTCACACAGCCAGAAGAAGTAGAGGCACCTCCCCAAGAAGCAGAAAATCTGCTGGAAACAAGGGAAGCCTTAGTTTTGAACAAGGTGTTGCTGAAACCAGCCAAAGAAATAGTTGAACAAACTCAAAGGAAAGCTTTGTTTCGGACAGTTTGTAAGTCACATGGTAAGTGTTATATGCTAATTATCGATAGTGGGAGTACAGATAATTTGTTCTCCATGGAGATGGTGGAAAAGTTGGGGTTGAAGCAGTTGAAACACCCCACTCCTTACAAGGTATCATGGCTGCAAAAAGGCCATCAGTTGTTGGTAGATGAGAAATGCGAAGTGGAGTTTCATATTGGTAGATATAAGGATAAAATCATTTGTGATATAATGCCGATGGATGTATGTCACATACTGCTAGGAGGGCCATGGCAATATGACAGGAAGGTGGTACATGACGAGAAGACAAACTGTTATAAGTTTGTCAAAGATGGGATCAAGCACATGCTTGTGCCCATCAAGGAGGAAGAGACAACGAAAACAACTGGGAACGAGAGTGTTA
Organism: Pinus taeda; assembly: GCA_000404065.3. Classification (NCBI taxonomy): domain Eukaryota; kingdom Viridiplantae; phylum Streptophyta; class Pinopsida; order Pinales; family Pinaceae; genus Pinus; species Pinus taeda. The sequence goes on along the minus strand of APFE030162137.1, from coordinate 66,876 downwards.
TTAATGGGCAGAAAACAGTTTTTGAAGCAGATTGAAGACAGTGAAGAGAGCTATGTTGTTGTAAGAAGAGCAAAGACAATGTTGCTACACACAGAGGTGTCAGATTTTCCCACAAAAATTTAGCAAATGTTGCAGGAGTTTAGCGATATAGTGGTGGATGACTTGCCAAATAAATTTCCCCCTAAAAGAAGTATAAGTCATCATATTGACTTTATACCCGGAGCAAGTATGCTGAATAAGGTAGCATATCGGATGAGCCCTAAAGACAATGAGGAGATCAGAAAGCAGGTGCAGGAATTGCTAGACAAAGGGCTGATAAGGAAAAGTTTGAGCCCTTGTGCAGCTCCAATAGTTCTCGCTCCCAAGAAAGGAGGAGAATGGTGAATGTGCACATATTCGAGGGCCATCAACAAGATTACCATCCGGTATAGGTTTCCACTGCCACGGATGGATGACATGATGGATTGCCTGAGCGGGGTAGCATATTTTTCCAAGATTGATCTAAAGAGTGGGTATCATCAGATTCGAATCCGAGAAGGGGATCAGTGGAAGACAACCTTCAAGACTAACGAGGGACTGTATGAGTGGCTGGTAATGCCATTCGGACTAAGCAATGCACCCAGTACCTTTATGCGATTAATGAATGAAATGCTGAAAGAATACATTGGAAAGTTTGTAATAGTGTACCTGGATGACATTAATTTTTAGCAAGACGAAGGAGGAACACTTTTGACATGTTCGAAAAGTGCTCGAAATATTGCAGCAGAATAAGCTGCTGATAAATTTGAAAAAGTGTACTTTTCTGCAAAAAGAATTGGTTTATCTCGGCTTTGTAATTGCAGAAAACGAGTTGAAGATGGACCCAGAGAAGATTGCAACAATAGTCAACTGGCCATCCCCGAAAAGTTTGTTTGAGGTACATAGATTTCATGTGTTGGAAAGTTTTTACCGAAAATTTATAAGAAATTTCAGTGAAATCTGCACACCTATGTTGGAAACTATAAAGAAGGCAAGTTAGCCTTTTCATTGGACCGAGGCAACAGAGAGGAGTTTTCAGCTACTAAAGAAGAAGATCACAAAGAGACTGATCTTGAGATTGCCATATTTTAAAAAGCTTTTTCAGGTTCGTTGTGATGCAAGTGGTACGACTATTGGAGCTATACTTAGCCAAGAAGATAAACCTGTTGCGTTTTTCAGTGAGAAGTTGAACGAAAGTAGGCAAAAGTATTCATCTTACGACAAGGAATTCTATGTTGTCGTCCAAGCACTGAAGCATTGGAGACACTATCTGCTGGGGAATGAATTTGTTTTATTCTCGAATAATTCTGCACTGCGGTATGTGATGCAACAGCACAAGCTGAATCACAAATATGCTAATTGGGTTGAATATTTGTAGAGTTTCACCTTTGCATTGAAACACATCAGCGGGCAGGCCAACAAGGTGGCAAATGCGTTGAGCAAAAGAGCCCTACTCTTGTAGGAGAGGACTATACAAGTACTGGGTTTTGAGCACTTGAAAGATTTGTATCAGACTAACACAGATTTTAAGGAGGCTTACGAAGCGTGTCAAAATCCTTTCGTGAGAGACAATATTCCATGGTTGGACTATAATTTGCAGGACAAGCTATATTTTAGAGGAGGATAGTTATGCATTCCTGACTGCTCGATGAGACAGAATATCATTCGGGAGAAACACAGTGGAGGTCTAGCCGGACATTTCAGCATAGACAAGACATTAGAGCAACTAAACCATTTTTATTTTTGGCCAAAAATGCATAGGGATGTGCAGAGATTTGTGACCAAATGTAAAGTGTGTCAGTTGGCAAAAGGGCACAGTCAAAATACGGGACTTTACACGCCATTGCCCATTCCAAGTAGACCGTGGGACTCAGTCAGTTTGCACTTCGTCTTGATTCTACCAAGGACACAGCGGGGTTATGATCCAGTGATGGTAGTAGTGGACCGGTTTTCAAAGATGGCACATTTCAACCCTTGTAGAAAGACCAGCGATGCTACTCATGTGGCCCACTTGTTATTTGCAAATAACGTTAGGCTACATGGTCTACCTAAGCCCATTCTCTCTGACAGGGATGTGAAGTTTACAGGGCACTTTTGGCGCACCCTGTGGAAGAAGATAGACACGCAGTTAAGTTTTAGCTCTGCTTATCACCCGCAGACCAACAGTGAAACAGAGGTGGTAAACAAAAGTCTAGGGAATTTGCTATGTAGTTTGATTGGTGAAAATTCGTTGATGTGGGATCGAGTACTTGCCCAGGTAGAGTTCGCCTACAACGACTCGCCCAATCGCAACATGGGTTGCAGTCTTTTTCAGATCTTGTATGGATGCATCCTTGTGGAGTGCATGAGTTGCGAGATCTAGGACAACAGGAAAGACAGAGTGGTAATGGGGAAGATTTGCTAACGCGATGAAAGATTTGCACAAGCAGGTGAAAGTCAAGTTGCAAAACAACAGTAAAAATATAAACAACAAGCATATTTGAAATGGAGAGAAGTTCAATTTAATGTGGGGATGAAGTCCTTGCGAATTTGCGCAAGGAGCGCTTCCCTAGGGGCACGTATAAAAAACTAAAGTACAAGAAGATAGGTCCCTGCAAAGTCCTCCGAAAATTTTCAGCGAATGCCTATGAAATACAGCTACCACCAAGAATAGGCATTTCACCCATCTTTAATGTGGTAAACCTATTTCCATATGCTGTTGATCCAGAAGAAGATAGTACAGCATGTCCTACACGAGACACCCAGGATGGAGGTAAGACTTGGATGAGACAAATGCCTTACATTCAACCACCCGAGATCGAGAGGATCCTTGACACTCAAGTGGCTAAGCGAACTCGGCAGAAAGAATATCTGCAATATCTAGTCAAGTCGAAGAACCATCCTATTGAGGACAATTCATGGCTTGATGCCAGGCAGATAGAGTAGGCGGGTTATTTAGTCGAGAAGCATAGAAAAACAAGTTGAGACAGTGGCAGAGCCTACCAGGAAAGGACCACGGCATTCACACCCAACACGCCAGAGAGCCAACCCCCAACCTGCAAAATCAAAACCGAGCAACACTGTCAGCCCAACTGTCAATAGAGGAAAGCAAATGAAGTTAGAGAAATATTTACACAGTGAGGAAAAATTACCTGGAGATTTAGCTGTGCGAGAAGAAAGAAAAACTAGTGAGCCACATTCTACGGTGATAACCTGAGACGGAGGAGACAAAGCTGTTAGAACTGGAGAAAGATGAGGGGTAAAATAAATCATGGAGGAATAAGTTACCTGGAGAAAAATTGTGAGTAGGAGGAGGCCACCATAGATGTGACCTATAGCATGCACACTATTAATCAAATCTAACTAGCAGAATGTCCTCAATAAAACAATAACAGTGGAGCAAATAAAAAACAAGCAACCGAACAGAACATACTGAGCCATTCTCGTACGCCACCGAGAAAAACGATCACCCTGTGCTCAAGGAACCAAGCCCATAAGTCACCAAGACAAACGCAGCTACCATACTCACAGGTAGCATAGCCCATTAACGACGCCAACAGAGCCTATCGCTCATTTCCAACCATCCACAGCCAAAAAAATACACTTACAGACCCAAACCCTCAGCACAGCGAGGTTACAAATGCGAAAATGAACAAATGACATGGTAAACAGGGTTTTGGCATAGACTGAGGAGTGGGAAAACGATAACCAAGGCAAGGACCGCCAGCAGAGTGAGAGTTAATGCCAGTCATAAATGCCACCAAACGAAATCCAAAACCATCCAACAATTAACCACTAATCAGCATTTGTTAAGCTATAAAATCACTGTTTAATTATTTATGTATTGATTAGTGCATTATTGTATTGTTGATTAATGTTGTTGCATGCAACTATAGGCTGGTCCCATCGGCTAACTCATAGAAAAATATAATAGATTCTAGGTGTCTGACCATACAATTATATCGTCAAATATAATGACAATACAACTATATCCTTAAATATAATGAACATGGGTTTTTGATGTTTGCACTGAATAATGGGTAAGATGATTTAAATTGCATGGATTTGTCACTATATTCATTCTTGCATTCGTTGTTCGGATTGTGAGGAACCTGTGAATTCCACTATTATGGATTCTCATACTTTTGGTCGACATTCTTACAGTTTTTAAATGGCCATCATACTTAGTCTTCAAATTTGAAGTTGTAAAGATTTTTTTGGGGTTTTTTAAAACTTTTTTGACTGTAAATGATGTTTTTTAAAGGAATTTTTTTGTGGGTTTTTTAAACTTCTTTGACTGTAAATGATGTTTTATGATAAGATTTTTTGACATAAATCACATTATAATACATTTGTCAATGCGTTTCAAACCAACGAGTGTGGTTCATCATGAGGACAAGTTGAAGAACCAAATCATGGTTGCATGTTAAATAGGGAGAGCAAATCTTCCAAAAGCTATGTTTGACTCGGAAATGGCTATATCAGACAAGGCAACTAGACTGGACCAACGACTATATTTGACCATGAAATGGCTAAATTTGACTAGCCAACTGGATTGGACCAAGGGATAGGGACATGGACTAATATTATATTTGATAATATTATTTAATTATAATAATATTATTAGATAAATAATTATTCAATGTATTAATAGTGTTTAATATACATATTATCAATATTATTAACGTAATATTTTTTTTATGTTCTAAATGCTATTAATGTCTGAAATAATAATTTATTTATTTTTTGTAAACTGCAGAGGGTCCTTTCTTTTTCTATTACTGTGGATCAAAACCATTACATATTTGTAGTGGCCTCAACCTGCCCTGAGGGGAAACTGGGTTTATGGGCCACCTTAGGTTCTTTACAGCCATCCAAAAATAGAAAGTCTTAATTCTTCTTGTCCACGCTAAATAAACTATACAGTCATAAAGACTACTAATTTTCCTTACCTGCATGCTAGACTTCTCAAAAAAAGCTTTAGTAACTAATCTATTATCTACTATCTTCATGGAGACAAAATTAATACATATCTTCCTTTACTGAGCTTCCATTCCTATCTGCTGCTCCATTTCTTTCTTGATGTCTGGGTGGCATTCCTTTGTCTACTGTTGTATTTCATCCAACTTCTTGTCCTGCATTAACAGAGTAATCTGGATATTCCTCAGTTCTTTCTCTAGATTTGGTATTCCTTGAGACAGTTCAACCATTTCCATAGCTACTTGCTCCATTGCCTTAGCGAGCAATCTCTTCATGACCCAATAAACATGCAGCGCCTGTTTATATAGAGTCATGCGGCCTCTCGTGTTTCCTGGATCTGGGAGAAGGTAAACCCAATCTTCCATTTCAGGATCATATTGTCCCTGAGTTGCCTCCTCTTCCATTTGTTGTATTATCCTTCTAATGTCCTTGTTGGTGTTCTCATAGTAAGTTCTTTCTGCATAGTGAATCTTCTTCCCCACAGCTCTTCTGGTTTTTCTAACAGATGTTGCTGCCTGCTCTTCTCTGTAGTCTCCTACTCTTCCCTTGCTCCTTCCATGCTGTCCCCGACGTCCTCCCCTGCCTCCTCTACTCCTGTAGTTTCCTCTCTCTCCTCAATTTCTTGTGCCCGAGGCGCTGCCAATGTCTCGGGCTCCCCTTCGCTCTCGACCCTGCCATTCCTCATCCTCCCGGGTCTCTTGTTTATCCTTTGTCCCATGATCTGCCATCTTTCTTCTTTTTTCTCGAGCCTGCTCTCCTTTTTTCCTCGTCCGAGTCATACATCTCTATATCATCCTCTGAATCATTCGGAACCAATACTGTTTCTTCGGCCACCTCTTCGCTCGCCATTCCTTTTCCTTTTTTATCCCAATTGCTTCGTTCCCCAGTGGCTTCATTCTCCTCATTCCTCGCTCTCCTTCTGGTCACCATTCTTCCCTTAGTTTCTGCTCTGGTTTCCTTGATTTTCTGGTTTCGTTGTCTTCCCTTACGCCTGGCTCGATCCCTCACCACCCTTCCTCTTTTCCAATTTTCACGCTCTTCCCTTCGCCTTTGCCTTCCTTTGTGCCGCTCTCCTTCTTTATTATTTCGCCCCTTCCGGTTTCCTGTTGCTGTCTTTGCTTGCTCGCCTTGCCACCTGTTAACTCTTTCACTGTCTACGTCCCTTCGCACCTCCTTCGTACTATCATACTCGCCTATGTTATCTGACACTCTGTCATCTCTGCCTCCCTTCATCACCAATCCATCATCAATCCGCCTTGAGGTGTGATTCTTCCTGGTTTTCCTGCTGCCCTTGCTTATTATTACCTGGCCCTCCTCAGTCTTGTACCTCCTTTGCGCCTGCCTTTTATTAATTACTCTGTGCACTGCCAAAATCACCCCGATCGTGGGTGCTTGAAATAATAATATTATGAATGCTATTTGTGAATATTTATTTTAATACTTTTATGTTAGTTATGTTTATTATTTATGTGAAATGTTAACTATATTTATGTTAATAGTAAAACTAAATCTAGGGATTATTAATATTAATAATCAAGTAAAATGTTAACTATATTTATGTTAATAGTAATTTATTAATAGATCTGTGGATTATTAATATTAATAATAGTATGGATTTATTATTACTCTTAATAATCCAAATATATAATTATAATTATTACGATAATTAGTTATTATTTTATAAATTATATTATTATTATTATTATTATTATTAATGGTTTGTATAACTTATTAATTAAATATAAACTTAAAACATTAAGCTATCTAATGTAAACTTAAACTTTCTAATTAAATAGAAAATTTAGATCATTAAGCATCTAAAAAAAAAAAATTAAACCCATTAAGTTAGTTAGATAATGGACCATCTAATAAATTTAAGGAAAAGAATACGAGGGAAATTTCCCCAAAATGACTAAAAACAAAGAGGAACTAATGAGAAAGAAAATAGTTGGATTTAACAGGCTAGTTAAATTAAAACCATACTCATCAATATTTAGGGATAGAAAAAGGATTTTTATTTCATGAATAAACAATTTTTCCAAATCATTAGTAGAGAAGGGGTGAAAGAGACCAAGCGACCATAAAATCAAAGAGACGATAAATAGGAAACAATAACGAACCAGAAGACGAGGGGGAAAAACGACTAGGAAGAGAGGGCAAGGATCCAACAACTGCTGATTTTCCAGCCATCATCTCTATTGAGATTGCTCGGCCCTTTTTCAATCTCAATGGCTACCCTAAATTTCCGATGATGAAACTGCGCAACCTTAGCAATAACACAGGCCTCCTCAATACACACACGATGTTTAGTCTTCTCAACATGCTCTGCTAGTGCGAAAGACCGGGTCCTCCATGTTTTAGGTCTACTGAGTGCTCATCAATCCTCTGATTAATAGAGCGACCAGTCTCGCCAATGTAGGGGGTCCCACAGGAACGGGGAATAATATAGACACCTTTCATGTCCTTGGGGCCGACCGGATCCTCTACCGGTCGAAGGGAGTTACAGATGGTGTTAAGGGGTCTAAAGGTCAAGGGAACATTATGCTTCTTAAGAATCCTTGCAATCTTATCAGTGATCCCTTGGATAAAAGGTAGATGGACCCTTGAGACCCGATCTGTAGGGTCCTTCTTGACCAACAAATTCTTGTTGGCTTTAAGGAAAGCCCTCTCACCAAGGTGTCTACTATAACCGTTATTAACAAAGACATTAAGAAGATGGGCTTTCTCTTTATTGAGCCTCTTTTCATCAAAGATTCTCAATGCACGAGTAGCAAGCGTGTTGAGAATGCCCAATTTTTTAATAGGAAAATGATGGGAGATGGCATGAAGATACTGTTGAGTATGTGTTTTCTTCCAAAACACTTGGTGGGAGAAGGAACCGTCATTATTCTTCGAAATAAGAACATCGAAGAAAGGAAGGCATCCATTGACTTCTTGTTCCATATTGAACTTAATGGTAGAGGATTGACTATTGAGATGCTTGAAGAAAAGATCCAACTCATCTTGGCCATGAGATCAGATGACACCCATGTCATCTACAAATCTCTTCTAAAGCCTGGGAAAGAGACAGGCTGAGGCCAAATCCTTGGATTTAAAATCTTCCATAAAAGGATTAGCAACAACTGGGCACAGGGGGGAGCCCATGGCAACACCATAGGTCTACTCATAGAACTCACCTTCAAAGCTGAAACAAGTAGAGGTGAGATAGATCTCAAGTAATCGAGCTGTATCAGGGTCCGTGAGTTGGTTAATAACATCCATGGCCTCCTTTATAGGAATGCAAGTGTAAAGGGAGACCACATAATAACTCACAAGAATAATGACGATTCCTTCCCCTACCAAGTGTTTCAGAAGAAAACACATACTAAGCAATATCTTCATGCAAGCTCCCATCATTTCCATGCTCAAACGTTGGGCGTTCTCAACACGCTTGCTACTCGTGCGCTGAGAATCTCTGATGAAAAGAGCGTCGATAAAGAGAAATACCATTTCTTTAATGTCTTTATTAATAACGGTTATAGTAGGCACCTTGGTCAGAGGGCTTTCCTTAAAGCCACCAGGAATTCGTTCGTCAATAAAGACCCTAAAAGATCGAGTCTTAGGGGTCCATCTACCTTTTATCCAAGGGACCACTGATAATATTGCAAGGATTCTTAGGAAGCATAATGTTCCCTCGACCTTTAGACCCCTTAACACCATCTATAACTCCCTTCGATCAGTAAAGGATTTGGTTGACCCCAAGGACATGAAAGGTGTCTATATTATTCCTTGTTCCTTTTGGACCCCCTACATTGGCAAGACTGGCGACTCTATTAATCAGAGGATTAATGAGCACTCAACAGACCTAAAACATGGGAGGACCCGGTCTTCCGCACTAACAGAGCATGCTGAGAAGACTAAACATCATGTTTGTATTGAGGAGGTTTGTGTTATTGCTAAGGTTGTGCAGTTTCATCGCCAGAAATTTAGGGAAGCCATTGAGATTGAAAAAAGGTAGAGCAATCTCAATAGAGATGACGGCTAGAAAATATGTAGTTGTTGGATCCCTGCCCTCTCTTCCTAGTCATTTTCCCCTCCTTGTCTTCTGGTTCGTTGTTGTTTCCTTTTTATCGTCTCTTTGATTTTTATGGTCGTCTGGTCTCTTTCACCCCTTCTCTATTAATGATTTGAACAAATTGTCTATTCATGAAATAAAAATCCTTTTTCTATCCCTAAATATTGATGGGTACGGTTTTAATTTAACTAGCCTGTTAAATCAAAATATTTTCTTTCTGAGTAGTCCCTCTTTATTTTTAGTCATTTTAGGGAAATTTCCCTCATATTATTTTCCTTAAATTTATTAGATGGTCCATTATCTAACTAACCTAATGGGTTTAAAAAAATTATCTATTATAGATGGTTATTGATCTAAAATTTATATTTAATTAGAAAGTTTAAGTTTACATTAAGATAGCTTAATGTTTTAAGTTTATATTTAATTAATAATTTAATTAATAAGTTATACAAACCATTAATAATAATATTAATAACAATAACAATAATAATAATAATATAATTTATAAAAAATAATTAATTTATTAATAATTATATTATAGTTTATATATTTAGAAATATTAAGAGCAATAATAAAATCCATACTATTATTAATATTAATAATCCCTAGATTTATTTTTACTAATAACATAAATAGTTAACATTTCACATAAATAATAAAACAATGACTAACCATAAAATTAATTAAATAAATATTCACAATATCATTCATAAGATTATTATTTCACATTAATAGCATTTAGAACATAAAAAATAATATATGTTAATAATATTGATAATATATATTAAACCAATAATAATACATTGAATAATTATTTATCTAATAATATTATTATAATTAAATAATATTACGAATATAATATTAGTCCATGTCCTTATCCCTTGGTCGAGTCCGATTGGCTAGTCATATTTAGCCATTTCATGGTCAAATATATTCGTTGGTCCAGCCTAGTTGCCCAATCTAATATAGTCATTTTCGAGTCAAACTTAGCCATTGGAAGATCTGCTCTCCCTATTTAACATGCAGCCATGATCTGGTTCTTCAACTTATCATGACGATGAACCACATTTGTTGGTTCGAAACATGCTAATGTGATTTACGTCAAAACATCTTCTCATAAAGCTTGATATGGATCACAGAAGCCTCAATTCAACTAATGTAAATGATGTTTTTTGAAGTATTTTTTTTTAAACATTAAATGATGTTTTTTTTAAACATTAAATGATGTTTTTTTAAACATGTTTAACAGTAAATGAAAATAAATTATGAAAACTTTATAGGTGGGCTCTGTTTATGGCTACATAATCTTTCTAAATCTTTATTTCTTCGGTATATCTTTGAACCTTTAGGAACAATTTCTACTATTTAATACTTTTAAATATAAAATTTTCTCTAGTCTATTGCATTATATCCTTCCTATCTTATGTGCCTCGACATCATCCTCTGCTCTTGTTGACCTCTGTCCCTCGCTCTGCCACCGCAACGCCTTAACTATTATGTACAAGATTCTGAAATTACCCCAAAAATGCAAACTCGAAAGTTCACAGGTTCATGGAGCAGTCAAGGCACTTACTTATCAGCGTGTATACGTAATGGTAGGAAGAGAATTCCCAAAATGAAGAAACCATTCTATCACTTATTAAAGGTTCTTATTTAATGAAGTAGTTAGAGCTTGGTTGAGCTAGTCTTGTTGCATGTTGACCCCTTCCTTATGAATTTGAATTCAGTAACACATCACAATTTCTTTTAATGAGCTTAGTGAACGGAATCCCTTTAAAGCAGTGGAGGCTTAGAAAGAAAGTTTTTTTATCAAAATGTTCTCATTAAATTTGACCCTAATTTAGACCTAGGTTATTTATACACGTTTTGCCTTACATAAGTCTCTATTTTCTATATTTCTCACATCATATGAATTTTTATAATTAAAATAACATACTTACAGCGAAAATGTTCCTAATCACCCAACATAAAATCAAAATAATCATTATAAAAATTATTATCAAATTAAATAAAAAATTAATTTTTTTAATATTAATAATATACTTTATATAGTAATTAAAATCAAAATCAAAATAATAATTTTATTTAATAAAAATAATTATAAAGTCATTTATTATAGTATGAAAAAAATTAAAAAATAATATTTTAATTAAAATACACACTAAAACATACTAAAAATGAATAAATAAAACAAATATGAATTAAATAAACAAATATATGAAAATAAAATAAAATAAAAAATACACTCGTAGGAGCATTCATCCTCTATAATTAATAATTTGAGTAACCACTCCATCGCATATAACAAACGTTGTATATATAAATCATGTTTTACATCTTTATTAAACATTATCGAGAAATAAGTTACGTAGACGAATATTTTAATCACCTTATCCAAATTTGGTCACCCTTTTAATGAATTTGAGTTTCAAGACATACCATCAAGCCTGGCTCAAACGGTTAAATAGCCACCATGTATTTCAATTGTTCGATTAAAACACATTCCAACCAAAAGGGATTATATCGGGTCAAATGAAAGTCTTTAACTCACTTCTAACTTTTCACCCTATATAAAGATAAAGACTATTGATTTTAAAACAATTTCAACCACGAGATTATCTAGCGTGCACCTTAACTTTTCACCCTATATAAAGATAAAGACTATTGATTTTAAAACAATTTCAACCACGAGATTGTCTAGCGTGCACCTTTGGCGGGGAGATTCGAAGCCTCTAATTATGATTTATTTTATCCAAATTTCATTTTAGAATGTGAGGCCTAAGGCAACATGAAAAGTTATGCATAGCTACGGAAGAAAAATTACATAGATATTCTAGCAGCGAGCCCTTGGAATCTATTTAGCTAGGGGTCTTTCGAGAAGCCGGAAACGTTTATTGTGAGGATTCACAAGAAAAGGGTCAAATACATTAACCAAATGAAGAAGAATTTGTCCCATAAGCTATCTTTAAGCTCAAATGTTAAAATAATTTTTTTTCTTTCTTTATTTAACTTCTTGAAAAGTTTATTGAATTGCCTAAATATTTCAGGTTAAGAATTTAATTTTAAATTATATTCACTTACATGGAATTGTTATGAGTAAAATGCACCTAGGACTAATTAAGTAGTTAAGGAATAGTCATTCTAACAGTTATTAAATATTGATTTTTGAAATTACTTTTAATTTTTCATTTAATTAAGTAGTTAAGGGATAGTTACACTAACAAATATTAATTTTTTTGTATAAAAACCTATGAATTCATTTGGTAGAAGCGGATGCTTTTGACGTGAAAAGAGACTTATGTATTAATGGTTTGAATGCAATTGATGGTTTACACAATTGACCTAATCTATAATGTTCCTAATGGAAAAATAATAGCAAATAACATAGCCATGCACTAAGCTACAACAATAAGAAATTCACACATACATGTACAATCAATAAGTCATAGAATATGACTAGTAAATCTGAGTCGTTTCATTAATACCAATGTTGGAACTGAGTACAAATATAGTGGAATGATGGAATTTGGGTTTTCTTCCATAAGCATGCAAACCTGGAAATGGCTCAACTAGCAACTCACAATGCCCAAAAATTATACTACCGTTGTTTCTGGGGGTGAAATATTGTTATTTATGCCCTCAAATATGCTTCGACAATTCTGCAAAATTAATTGGAGACTTCTCTCACCCAAATATACCAAATCCAGAAAAAATCTTGGGCTAATTCTAGCTGACCCGGAAAGCCCCAAGAAGTGTGAATTACCCAAAAACGGCTAAAGAAGAACTGTAATTTATGCCATAGAAACTACTCAGAAAATTATGCAAATTTAACTGAGAGCTCCTCACACCAAACCCATAAAAACCCAAAAATGGTTTGGATTAACTCTAAGCCAAGATCAAGATCACCAAGTGGTGTGAATTACCTAGTTTTCCAATAAATCACAATGTTGAAGGAATGTTTATTTATAGCCCAAATACTCCATGAAAAATATGAAAATTTCACCATGGACTCCTCTCACTAAACCCATACAAAACCAAAAAAATATTGCTTTAATTCCAGTTGACCTAGAAAGCCCCAAATAATGCGAAAATCCTAGACTACCTAGCTCTACGTCCAACATGAAATTACCTTAATAAATGATCCAAATCTGCCTTTGGAAATAGCTGAAAATCACCTACAAAAATTTCCTCTGGAAATAAATCTAATTCCCAGCCAAATCTAGTTAAATTTCCAACCGAGAACCCCTTTGCAAATTCAATGTAATAACCACAGCATAGGCTCAAAAAAGAATAATTCTTCCAAGCAATATACCACTGTCTCAACCAAGTAAAATTAATGTCACTCTCCTCCTCATGCCAAGAGAAACAATTATGCAAATGCTTAAAACCTGCAAACAAAGAAACTTTCTCCCTATTATCAGTGTAGTTCTCCTTCTATGCCTAGGTAGTGTGAATGGCCGAGGGAAATATCTGTAATTATCTCCAATGGAAGTCCTAAAGTAGACTCCCCAAGGCCTCACTAGGGAGGCCCTTGATTTTCTCCAAAATGTGGGTGGAATTTATGTTTGGAATTCCTATGCTAAAAAGCAATTTTCTTATTGTGCTAAACAACCCTAAGAGAAGATCAAAGGTGACATGTAATAGGAAAAAGATGACCAAAAAATGAGTGTGTCCTCCTTTTATAATTTCTTCCCATGCTTCTAGACTCTCTTTTCAATTATTATTTTATTTGTGGGTGTCATTTTCCACTAGGTGACTTTCTCCTCCATTTTAATAAAATAATAATTTCCCACCAATCTCCATTAAAATAATATTTTGCGTTCCTTCCTTCAATAAAACATTATTTTTACGCCATTCCATTAAAATAATATTTTTTGTCTTCTTTTTCTCACAAAATAATGTTTTCCCCTTTTTTAATATTATAAAAAATTAACAAAACTCTTTAGTGATTTTAACATGCACAAAATTGGGGACATGATGGCCCTCCCTACCAAAAATTGCTTGTCCTCAATAAATATCACTACATGTTGTTGATCCACGGGTTGGTTGAGCTAATGCAAGGGTCCAAATGTGCGACTAAAACACTCCTCGATGTCGTGCATCATCACATGAATAAATCCTATATGACAAGGGTCCCAAACCATCCTGACCTCCTCTTGCAGAACATCCTTCCATATTGGTGAAGTCCCCCATGTCATTAGTGAATCGTTGAAACCCAATGGAAGATCTGAATGATCTTTCCCTATAGAAACAATTGAATTCCTGAGGGTATTTAAACGGTCGAATCCTGTGATGCCCAGATCCCATGCTAATCTCAAAAGGGTGCCACCATGTTGTCATTACACCATTCTTATCATGATTGTCTTCCCATCGTGCATAAGTTATATCCTCCTCTCTTGGAATCTGATGGAAAAATATATGAGTGCCAACACATTTGGCCCAAGAAACTCCATGATGTCAAGGCCTACCCATTCTAACCCTAATCTAGAGCAGTGACAAGAAAAGCAATCCATATCATGTGACGAAGGCCTCAATGCTCCCCCATATGTGAAACCAAGAGTGAGTTGGGTCAGTCTCTACCTTAATCCTTCTCGTGACGAAATAAAGTGATCAATAAACCAATTGAATCTCTGGATCCCATATCCATATCGGGTGCACCATAGTCGTGAGAACTAGTGGCACCAACCCATACCCTATCTCAGTTCCCTGCTACAATCAATATATGGACTCCATAAATCATGAATCAATCTTGTTCGTGCAACATTGCCTTATGCCTCCCACACCACACTACGAGATATGTTACCTTGTATCATGAAAGTGTCACTAAACATTGTGTGGAGTCTAAAAACACGCCAACAAGAATGGTCCACCAACTATTGTATATGATCATGAGATATCTCAGAATGCCTCACCCAAAAGGTGTCATGCATCTCCCTGAGTGTGCGCTCAAGAGTGGAGCACGTGCTACCTCTACTAAAGATCGGATCATCCCCAAACTTGCACTTGCCAATTTGTGCTTTGACCATATGCCACTACTGGGAAGCCTCTCTCTTGATGCACTGTCTCGCCTAACTATCTCAGATGAAAATTCTAATTCTTGTTGCTCGTGAGGAAGATATCAAGAGACAATACCCAAGTCCCATGTATCAAAGTGCAATGGTTGAGAGTGATAAGTGTATGGGAACTAATGGGTATATTCAATAACTCATATGGAAACTCACAGTCAACCCTATTACCAACTTGTTCTCTAATCCTGGGAGTTCCAAACCCAAGAGTATTATGTTTGTCCCCCTCAAGGGATCTCTTTGGAGGTAACACTCCAACTGAACCTATTATGCATCATCATGCCCTATTTTACACAAGCATGTACTCCTACACTCCTATGCATAACACTAAACCTCATGGCGCAACTACATAATCCACTCGATACCAATGCTCATTGCAGTACCACCCTGAACCATCAGACATCCCTCATGTGTTAGTGCATCCACCACCCTGCTAGCAATCCCTCCATGATGTGAGCTACATCTCCTCATCTATCCTGACGGACCTGAGTAGCCTAACTCCTCACATGGTAACAAGAATGATACTATTGTTCCTATACTTAATAGCTTCAGTGTCCAATATACCAATGAGTGAGCATTGCCTCCATGCAATGCTTTATCTAGTGGCCTATCGATGCACCCCCTTCCAATAAGCACATGCTAGAGGATGTTACTCATCCTATGACTCTATGCGCAACCAACATTCCCAAACATCTCATTGAGTCTACCTGATCCTCTTTCAATCCAACCTATCACTAACATTGATTGAGATCCAAGCGTGTGTGGTCACCTAGTCATTGAATTTATCACAGTGCTAATACCCTCACTAGCTAAATCCATGATGTGGTTGGGAGTCCCATCTAGATCCCAACATCCATCATCGTATGTCTCCAGTGTATGGTAGGAGGCCCCACCTGGATCCTAGTGCCAACTTGGGCCTCCAATTTCCCCAATGTTTGGGAGCTCCTATTGAGCTTCACTCCCAATTACAACCATCCCAATAAGTCCAAACCCACTCCTCCGAGTACCAACTCGGAACCTCATTCCATCCAACCCTAAGAGAGGGCTTGAATGCATGTACTCCTATACAAAGAACTATCCCTCCATCCTACGAATGTTGCACCCTATGCAACTCATGTCACCTCATCTCACTGGTCATATTTCCACATAACATCTATTGAGGTGACTCTAATTATCCCTTTTCATTGTGTAGAGGAAACCTAGTAGTGCTACAAGCTCGATCTATTTATATATGAAGAGGGCTACTATGGCACTCTAACATACACCCCTCTAGCTGCATCGTTAGGGACATCAACAATTCCCCAACGCGGGTCATCTGGTCCAATGACTCAGCAGAGACCGCTCTCATGCCATCCAGCTCCACATTCTACTACAAAATGGTCTCTCAAACTGTTGTGACCTTTTTCAATGTTAGAAGGCCGACATGAAGTCGTTGAAACTATTGTGGGAAGTTATCATATATAATCTTAGTCACATCTTTGGATACCTTTCTGTCTCTAGGAACCTCATCAATGGTGGATATGTCTCCCAACACCTCATCAATGGTGGACACTACTATGTCTCCTCGCACCTCATCAACCTGTTGTGGGAGGCCTTCATCTGGAAACTTGATCATAGCTCTAGGTACCTCCTCAACGGATGGCCCTATAGGTGTATGCTCAATTGTCTCCACCAATGTGTCATCATCATCATGCTCAATCTTCTCCTCATGTGCTTGATATCTAAAGCTAGGTCTCCACTAGCAGAACTACCATCTGGTCTCATCATCTAACTGTCCATGTCCTGTCCACTCCCTCTCAAGAGGTCATGTGCCTTGATTCTATTGACTATCCCCACATGGTGTAAATGGCTCCACCTCTGTGGCATGCTTAATTCTCGGATCTCCATCTTAAGGATGAGGATGGCTATAGTTTATCCCCTTAATGCTACTCAATTGGGCCCATAATTCTTTTTAGTTTCTCATCGTTTTCTTTTAGTATATCATCATTTTTGTTGAGAATTTCATTGTTTCTATTGATTTCCTCTGTGATCCTTTGTGTACTACATATTTCTTGCTTCACTATAATGTCCATAGTTTCACCATTCACTATGCATGCATGCCTACACCTCCATGATCTTGCTAGTCTCCCCACAACTCGCCAAGATCATGCTCTGATACCAATTTAATGTTCCTACTGGAAAAATAATAGTAAATAACAACCAGCCCCAAACTACCCTCACTTGACCTTTGTTAGATCTGGAACCTACTTGTTCTAGTCTCTAGAGATGCAACCTTAAGAACTGGACATAGCTCCCTCAAAACCTCACCAAAACATCTTCAGAATCTGCCCAAGGAATGCGGCAACATTCCTGCTCAAAATTCAGACTTACAAGGAGAAAAACACATCATAACTCAACCCATATTTTTTCGTCAAGCATGCAGCTATCATTCTGTATCAATTCAGCCTTATCACAGGTGTAAAAATCACCCAAACATAACCCTTAAATAGATTCGTCCTTCTTCCCTTGAGCTCAGCTTAATTTAGGGAGTTATCGATGAATTGATGCACTTTTGGATGTGTGAAATAGCATCACGTCACTTTGTATTTATAGACTTTACAAGCACTCCATGAATAGACATGTCTTTTGGACATTCACACCAACCCTACATGACTTACGTGCCAAAAAAATCATTGCCAACTTCAAAAATTCATATCTCGTCAAAGACATCTCAAATTTCGAAGATTCTCGAAGCATTGGATTTTCCTCACCATCTTCTATCATCTCCATCTGTCACATGTCCAAAATGCTCCATGGTTTTGGCCCAAATATCGATGGGTGCAAATCCCCAACCTTGGATTCCAAGCCCACAAATGAATTTTGTGGTGCTTCACCCTCCAAATCCCTAACCCTAGGGCTTGAAGTACCTCCCAAGCTACTAAAAGAATCAACAGTTATCACCATTCAATATCAATAGCCGAGTATGATTGTTCTAAAAGTTCCTCTCCATCTATGAATAATCTTCCATTCACATGCATGGATGGAGCTAGTAATGAAAGCCTTGAATTATATGAGTCATTTATCAATTGCAATCTTTTCTTTATTGTCTTTTATTTTATTCAAGTATATAGTACAAATTAATAATAAAATAATATATTTAACAATAGCATATATTTTAATTTAACTATATTTTAATCTAACACTACATAACCTTCTTTTCCCTTGAGAGTGTTTCTAGAAGGCAATTGTACCTTTAAATGAACAAATATGATATTATAGTTTATGAAAAAAATCATCCACAAATAGAGTTCTTATTATCTCTATGTCGCAGATAATGCAATCATGGATTATCTTGTTATTTTAATTGTATATTTTATTAATATAAAGTTTTATGTCTTTATTGTTTTATTACTCTAATTTAACTATATTTAAACTAAGTTGGAGTACCTATTTTGTAGCCCTTGTTCAAATGCAGGAACTAATTCATACCTTTCAAAGAGTAATAATTATACTAAGTGACAAGGAACCCTAGCTATGTGGCCCGGTTAATAAAAAGAGTTTGGAAAAAAGTTATTACATTGTGAAGTAGCATACTATCATTATATATTTTCTCAATAGTTATTATTTGCCATTACCTACCTTACTGAAAAAATATGAATTTTGGATCACTTAAATGAAAACGCACAAATATATGATTTTCCATGATTTTTACCAGGCAAATTTCAAGGTCGTTTAGACTAAAGCTTTTAAAAGTGGTTATTCATGATAGTTGATTGTGGCCAAAATCTGACAAGCTGACATTAACGATTTAAATGTTCGGAAACTTGTAACCATTACACTTTTGACCATTCAATATTGGAGATATTGCATAGAAAATATATAATGGCATAGAAAGAATAGAATACTTGGTTTATTTTAATGTCAGATTTAACTGCTCAGTTGAATATAATGGTATAGAATGATACGTATATTTCAATGTCAGATCTAATTGCTCGGTGGAATTTCTGCGTTGGGGTAACCGGGTCTTGAGAATATAGTACACCCATTAATTGCAAGACTTTGTCCTGCCACAAGCAGTGGCCCATTGAAACGTTCTATAGCAAGCAGTCACTTGCAGTTTCCGATATTTGGATTAATATGGCAGAAAAATCTGCGGAGCTGACAATAACTTCGATATTTGGAGTAAATAATTAACACCAAATTAACAACAAATATTCAGAACGTGGGAGATATCTGGTAAGCAGACATTAACTTCAATATTCGGATCCTGCCAAAAATCTACTAAGCTGACATTGACTTCTCGACATAAGTAAAACGACTGAGAGAGGATAAGGTCTAACCGTCTCCAGACGATATGAAAAGAATCATTTATGTAAATCATCCGGACATTGACTTTTAATGATTAACTTGTAAGAATTCAAAGATTTTAGTTGTAGAATTCTCCACATAAGTAAAACGATTGAGAGAGGATAAGGTCTAACCGTTTCCACACGATATAAAAAGAATCATTTATGTAAATAGAGTCCTCCGGATGGAGATCGAACAATAATTCTAAGTACTCCTTCCTAATTTTATCTATCAATTGAGATCTTATTCGTAGCCTTTATGATTGGGATAGCTTACATGACGTTTTTGTCATTGAAATACTTGTTTAACAATCAAAATTATAAAATACTCTATTATTGATTTATATATTTGTAAAGTTATTGTTTTACTATGCAAACCACATGATATAGAAAATAGAGTTTTTTTAGTGTAATTTTTTGGACTTTTCGGTATGCGGAAAAAATAGAGGTGAAAACTTAATTTGTGTTATTTAAACTATTTTTTTTTATTGTATATATGGTTTCAACACCCTAAAAAACCCCTAGGGCACTTGGATTGTGTAGAAGTTACCCTTCAAACTTGTGATTTCAATAAATTCCTGTCGGATTTTAGAGATATTAGACCGGGAAAACCCACTGGAAAAGCTTCCAAAAAATCTCACTAAAAACAACTCAATAGAAAATCGCCAAAAAAATTGTTGCTGTGTGGACACCTAAAATCCCTTTCTATATTCATACTTGATCAATCTCCTGAATAGATTTCGTAGATATGAAAGGTGCTTCATAACCCCAATATATTTGCGGATCTATCGGGTAAAAGGCATTCGCAGACACGATTACATTGTAAGGTTGTCTATTAGAGGATGAAACAGAAGGGGCTCCATACTTTTAGTGGGATCGAGATTATAAGGAATTAGACTCCTTTGGCAAGTCTTACACTGGATATGAGTGGACATCGTTTGTTTTCATTGTTATATTTATTACCTTGGTCTTAGTGGATGTGTGGAAGGCCTTGTGAAGAAAGGCTAATTAGATTCCGGTATTAGCTCTTGTTCTCAGCGCCCTTACCATCCAGTTACTCTTTTTTATTGACCACTTGGATGTTAGTCTAATTATATTTAAAAACACCCGATTGATTTTTTGGTGGAGGAGCAACTCCTTATGGATAACATGAGAGTTATGATGTGTGTCTTCATTTCCTACTCTCTTCTTGGAATAGTCATTTGGGGGCTTGAAAAGTGTATGGGGCAATCTTGAAGCACTAGCATTAATTGTAATAGCCCATATGGCATATGAGGCTTACTTCTTTATAGCATTTTGGAAGGATTCTGCAGACGATTTTGATTTTGTAGCATGGTTAATATTCTTTCATATTGTTGTGTTGTTATGTTAGACAATTAATTCTCGGGATTAGGTTTGTGTTATGGTGAGTGGTTATTAGAATCCAAGAAGACCCATAAATTGATTCAACGATTTTTTTGTTGTATTAATATATACACTATGTAAATCATTCATTGAGATCAATTCTTAATATATAGTTGAGATTGGTATCGAATTTATTGTCTTACAGTGATATCACAACAGAGGTTAATCTGCTCTTTGGAATAGTATGAGCCACTAGTTTTGTGGCCTTCTTTTGCACTCATGTTCATGCGCGTTTTTCCCTCATTAGTTTGGCATGCTGTGCGTGCTGTGGATGGTGTAAGAGGATTGTATTGTCAGCGCGTTCCACTGTGTGGCATCACACGAGAAGCTTAAATTGGGGTTCGAGTGCATAGGCCTTAAGGGCTTACAATTCATTGTTGTATTAATGATTTTTGATAATGAATTTATAACGATTTGTATGGAGAAAGGACCCGTGGGGCTTGTTTACAGTTGGGTGAGATTTATATATTGAGAACCCACAGTGCACGAGTTATCAAGAAGTGATTTGAATAATATTGAAAATTCGTGAAGTTCCTGTTTCTTATTAAAACTCCACGCTTTTCAGAAATTGTCACTCTTGGAGGTCAAGGCGTGAGCGAGCAAAACTTCTTTCGAGAATATGATCATCTCAAAGAGATTTGTGAGTATCATAGAGGTCATCTTATTGCACGTGTTGTAGAATTTGAAGATCCTTGAAGAATTGTTGAAGGAGACGAGACTTGGTCAGCACAAGATCCAGATTCAGAAATTGTTGCAGAAGAGAACCAAGGTTTAAATTTTGTGTGGACAGTCACACTCTTGTATATGAGCATCCTATTTGAAGTTTTAACACCACCACCCAAAGCCATTGCTGCTGCAACTATCATAGAAATCCATCGCTTGAAGAGACATAGTGGCCCGAGAAGGATTTTGGCCGCAACACTAGATTGGAACAAGAACGCGGAACTTTATTGAAGTTGTAAAATCGACGTATTTTTGGTGAAAGCATTTTTAGCAGATGAGTTAGAGAAATGGAGGCGACAATCCTCTTCCTTAATGTCAGAAAGATCCGCAAGTTTGTGAACATTTATAAGAACATTGAAATTTAAGAGTTGAACATCATTGATATGGAGCTATTAGAAATTGATGAGTCCATAGGCAAGCCGAAACGTGCATCAAAGTCTCAAAAGAAATTGTATGAGCGACATAAGTGAACTGAGGTATAATAATATTAGTTTACTAATTAAAATCTCGTGAAACTATGCAACCATAAAGACGCTTTTTCTGTGAATATTAGAAAGTTATAATATGGCAGATTCCCCTAGCATTGTCCCCTATTTGTTCATTATTTCATTCTCATTTACACATCGTCCCCATCCATTGATTCTGTCAAGATTTACATCAAGTTTTGATCCCATGACAATTATCTAGCCAAACATATTCTCCAAGCATGATCGTCCTCCCATGATTCAATCATCCATGCCTTACGCCTGAATCAAATAAAAAAAAGGGGATGTTTATTTTTTGTTCCGCTGACCAATCATCCTTCAATGCCTTGATTACATGATGTAGATAAGGTGGGCCCATTGTTCATGTCTTTTATTGATAATAGATTGACGACTGTTAGGAAAGCGGAGTTTGGAGAGGGCATAAATTGAAAAGGCGATGAAAGAATCTTGAATACCAAGGTATGTGAAGGCCATAAAAATAAAATTCTAATTCAAATTTTGTGAGAAATTATATCATATTCTTGCTCCCATAGAATCGTTTCACACTTGGATCTCTCGAACATTGTGTTGCTTCATAAGGTGCAATCAAAAGAGAGAAAAGGAGTATGTGATTCTTGATTTTTCTAATTATGAAGAAAAAAATGACAATTAATGTATTGCAGACACACCCATAATTTACAGGTTTAGAATTTGGTCATATACTCGAGCTTACCTCTGGTGAGAAATCAACATCTTCAAATGGTTTTGACGGTGAATGTTTTTCCACAGTGCCCTCCTAATTGGATGAAATATTACTTGCAGAATGGAAAGGAAAGGAAAGAATGCAGAATGGAAAAGAAAGCAACTAAATTACTCTTGCAGAAAAGAAACTACTAGTAGAATATCATAAACAAGAAATGGAAGAAAGAAACCAGTAATCACATATTACTCATACATCTCATTGACAACGGTGCCAAAAAGTGATGAGTACCAGTATTGCAGCAAGAATGCTGCAACTCCTGGGGATACCAACTTTACTTTATCAACCTGAGGTTCGTATAAACTTGGAGGTGACAGTGCTGTATACACAAGTAAAAGTCATAGTTTTTCCTTTTGTCACTGTTTAGTTTGCGAGAGACCACTGGGGTTTGTAAAGCAAAACTTCTATGGATTCAAAAGAAGCTTGATTACTAACGAGGGAAAGATAAATCTACTCTAAGAGAACGCTGGTCTACTGCAGTAAGGAAAAAGACTAAAATCCAATGCTAAAACACACCATTTCCTACCTAACTGATAAGAGACTGTGTTTGAGAAATAATGTTAGATTAACATATATGAAATTAAACTATCTTAAGCATGTAAATTCAAAGCATCAACATCCTACTACTTTGCATGTAAATGGCTACAACAAATCTGTTTTTTTCTTTTTGTCTTTTTCCCTTTTTATGGGGAAGTGTGAAATATAATCTCTTTTGGTGATGTGGCAGGAAGCTTAGGGATGTTGGTGGATGGTTGGAAGGTTTGGGATACCCTTAATTTTGCTTCAAAACATGCGACTACAAGAAAACCTACATGATTTCCTAAAAACCTAGGATTCCATGTATTTCTACAGGATACAGCCGAGAGCAAAACGATGGGTGTTGAAGATGATGGAAGGCTTAGGGAAGGTGGTTGGTGGTTGGAATGGAGTGAGGAAATGCCTAGGATCATTCATAACTCAAAACCAAGGTTGGGAGATAGTTGGATTTGCTCAACATGCTTGGAGGAGTTTCCATGAAAAATGATGAAATTGGTGAGGGTCTTAGTGAAAGTGAGCAATGATCATGGATGGATGAAGTTGGAAAGAGGTTGCTTGCTATGATATCTCTCTCTACTTCTGAAACGCATGCACTACATCAAACAATGATATTTTCCCAAAAATCATGTAAATAAGAAGAATTTCAATAAGCTAAGAAAACAGAGTTTAATGAGCTAGCTGTCTACTTCATGCATGAGGAAAATTTGAAGAATAAGATGAAATCATTGATGAGATCTACT
>APFE030162137.1:26615-39937 GCA_000404065.3 Pinus taeda | reverse complement strand
TCTATAAGGAAATTGTACCTTTAAATGAACAAATATGATATTATAGTTTATAAAAAAACCATCTACAAATAGAGTCCTTATTATCTCTATGTACCTAGAAATAATGCAATCATGGATTGTCTTGTTATTTTCATTGTAAATTTTACTAATATAAAGTTTTATGTCTTTATTGTTTTATTACTCTAGTTTAACTATATTTAAACTAAGTTGGAGTACCTATTTTGCAGCCCTTGTTCAAATATGGGAGCTAATTCATATCATTCAAAGAGAAATAATTATACTAAGCGGCAGGGAACGCTAGCTATGTGACCTTGTTAATAAAAAGAATTTGGAAAGAAATTATTACAGTGTGAAGTAGCATATTATCATTATATATTTTCTCAATAGTTATTATTTTCCATTACCTACATTAATAAAAATTATGAATTTTGAGTCATTAAAATGAAAATGCACACATATATGATTTTTACGCGGCAAATTTGAAGGTCGGTTAGACTCCGGCTTTTAAAAGTGGTTATTCATGATAGTTGATTGTGGCCAAAATCTTACAAGCTGACATTAACGATTTAAATGTTCGGAAACGTGTAACCATTACACTTTTGACCATTCAATATTGGAGATATTGCATAGAAAATATATAATGGTATAGAAAGAATAGAATGGTTGGTTTATTTTAAAGTCAAATTTAATGGAGTTGTCTATAATGCGACTTTTTGGAGATTCCGGTGACGGAATCCGGCGGAAGAAATGAGGTTAAATCTTGATTTTTAGTAGTTAAAATGGTTTTCTAACTGCATATTTGGATTCAGCGCCCTGAAAAACCCCTGGTAGCCATTGATTGTGCAGAAACTAGCTATCAAACTTGGGATTCCAATGAATTGCTGCCGGATTTTGACCAGAAAATTCCGCCGGAAAGGGTTTCAAAAAGTCGCGTTATAGACTACTGCAAATTTAATTGCCCAGTTGAATATAATGGTATAGAATGATACATATATTTCAATGTCAGGTTTAATTGCTCCGTGGAATTTCTGCGTTGGGGTAACCGGGTCTTGAGAATATAGTACACCCATTAATTGCAAGACTTTGTCCTGCCACAAGCTGTGGCCCATTGAAACGTTCTATAGCATCGCCAGCAGTCACTTGCAGTCTCCGATATTTGGATTAATATGGCAGAAAAATCTGCAGAGCTGACAATAACTTCGATATTTGGAGTAAATAATTAACACCAAATTATGAATTTTGGGTCACTAAAATGAAAACTCACAAATATATGATTTTCCATTATTTTTACCCGGCAAATTTGAAGGGCGGTTAGACTACGGCTTCCAAAAGTGGTTATTCATGGTAGTTGATTGTGGCCAAAATCTGACAAGCTAACATTAATGATTTAAATATGTTCGGAAACTTGTAACCATTACACTTTTGACGGAGATATTGCATGGAAAATATATAATAGTATAGAAAGAATAGAATGGTTGGTTTATTTTAATGTTAGATTTAATTGCTCAGTTGAATATAATGGTATAGAATGATACGTTCATTTCAATGTCAGATTTAATTGCTCTGTGGAATTTCTGCGTTGGGGTAACCGGGTCTTAAGAATATAGTACACCCATTAATTGCAAGACTTTGTTCTGTGATGTAGGAGCATTCATTTAAGGGCATCATGACCGGGTGTTGGTCTCCGCCAAGGTGGAAAGATTTATCAGTGTTTGGTTTCTTTATGTTTAATTAGTCAAAGTAGGATGTAGGGACTTGCTTTTTTTTTAATTTCATAATTAGTTAGGGAACAATATGGGTAGTTAGGGTCACTGTCAACAATGTTGTCTTTTAGTGAATAATTGTTTCTTCCATTTAGAACCAAAAAAAAAACATCCATGTTAATTGTAACATCTTGCAGTGCAAGCAGAACCGAATGCATTAACAGTTATGTAACTAATAAAGAAACAACTGAAGCGTAACTGTGCACAGTTCAGGTAACTGTGGACAAATAATACAAATACGAAATGTAAATCATTCTGGAGGGTTCGATGAAAAGAGAGGAACAGTAATATAAATCGTTGAAGACATTGTTAAACAAGATTCTGAATCTGAATCCATCTGTACAAGCAATCTTTCCTTTTCATATTATTTCTATTAAGTACTGAGTGTAATAAATCAAACAACGAGATGCATTCCTGTGTTTCCTAGCAGACTTCTCCTAACAGACCGAGACAAGATTGCTCACATTGGAACGACGAACACAAAGCAGAGTGTGCCAAAGAATGAGATAACAGAACCATAAATCCACACAAATTCCAGTATTACAGCGCATACAACCACAAAACAGAGAGCCACAGAATACGAACTCCGTGGAGATTCTCCACGACAGAGGTATTCATTATAAAAAATAATTCTTGATTTCCATTATATAAAAATAACGCAATGTTGGTGCATAGTAACAGCTGACAGTCCTCAAGATTACAAGACAAAAAAATAGAGGACAGAACACCTTCCTTAGTGACAAGTAGCAAGACCAGGGTTCGAAACCCTACAGCGCTAAAGTGTCGCCGAGAAACACAAAAAGAGTGAATACAAGCTACAACCGAAGCCATTGAACGCAAACTAGCAGTCAGAGGAGCCAACCCTTGCATTTGCTAACCTACTGGCTAACTACATTAAAAGAACTGAGATGAAAGACTACAGTCGGGGTATTCATAATAGAGAACAAGCCTACCCAGTCCATTGATGGAGTTTGGGCCACAAATCGCTCCATAACCAAAACCCCAACCTACAACAGTAGAAATGGAAGTTGGTTAGTGAACCTTTACCAGGAAACGAGGGCATAAAACAATAGAATACAGTGGAAACGGAAGTGTTGATTAACTTACCAAGGAATAGTGAGTGCCATTAGCTTAGGTTCGAACCTGGGTCGCAAATACAACATAAACCCTACTCACAAGGAGTAGCGAACGTTAGTATCACTAAAGAAATTGACTATATAAGTATAGCAAGGAGAAGAGAACTCACTTGGTTGAAAAATCGATCGAAACCAAGCCCAGGATCTGTCGTGAATGCGACCTGGAAACAAGAACATCTAACAACAAGTTAAATCCAGAAAGCAACCACAGTGAACCAGTATAAAGACAGTTGAAAGAAATGACAGAGACAACAGCGTCCATGGAGCAAAGTATTAACCAGGCAGAAGAAATTACAATCAGAGGCGGACAAGGCACCGTTCTACAGCAAACCATCGTTGCACACAAACCCTCTTCACAGACCAAACCCTCACTGTAACCACCATGCAGAGTGAGAAACAAAAGTGACCGAATGCCAAATGCCAAGGGTTTTTCCAAGTTCAACGAGCGGGAAACAAGAATCGAGGTGAGTCCAGCTAAGCCGTCACATTAAGAGCTACCATAAATGCTTCCAACTAATGTCGAGAAATATCGGTTGATTAGTGTTTAATCATAAGGCGAATGATCCCAAAATATTGTTACTAACACATTGTTAATCATAACGCCAGACTAATATCAATATAGTCATAAACCCAAAGTACGCGCTGGTCCCATCATAGTGGTATCAGAGCAGGATTTAGTGGTTTTTTTTTCCTGAGAAATGGAAGTTGGAATACAAAGACGTGGAAGAGATGCTCGGAGGATAGCGGAGGAAGGATTGAGAGAGGAGATCAGGATCCTTACTGCCCGTCTGGAGGCAGTTGAAGCAGGAAGGAGAAGGGATCCAGAGGTAGGTGACGACAACGAAGAAGAAGCCATAGTGACAACAGATGCATCAGATGAAGAAGGGCCGGAAATGAGACTATTGAGGTCAGTCCTATTGGTGAGCAGTAAGCCTAAACCAGAAATCCCAAATTATGACGGCAACTTGTCCACAGAAGTTCAGTTGGACTGGATTAGCGAACTGGCCAAGTATTTTGAGTGTGAAGAGGTTAGTGAAGACCGGAGAGTCAAGTTCATTGCGACAAAGTTGAAGGGACACGCAGCCCTGTGGTGGGACAGTGTCCAAACAGAGAGAAGGAGGTTGAATAAGTTGCTAATCAAGAAATATTCAAGGATGGTGGCCAAGTTGAAAGGCAGGTTTCTGCTAAGGATTACCAGATTGCACTACATCGGAAGGTGCAAAATCTGAACCAGAAAGGGATGACAGTAAGAGAGTACACTAAAGAATTCTACCAGCTGAATTTGAGAGATGGTTATATAGAGGACACCGCAGATAAAACAGCAAGGTATGTGAATGGTTTAAGGTTAGAAATGTTAGATGAAATCAGCATTCTTTCCCTGAAAAACATCGAAGAAGCATATCAGAGTGCTATGAAAGCAGAGGAGAAGATCGCCAGAAAACAAAATGCTAGGAGAGGACGGGGAACCGGCAGAGGAAGAGGACAGTCTTATGGCAGAGGGCGAACTGCCAGTAATAGTGAAGAAGGCAACAGTTCCAAAGATTCTGGGACAACAGAAAAAGGTGACAGCACGAGAGGTGGCAGGCCATATCAGCGAGGCAGGGGAAATGGCCGAGGCAGAGGAGCTAGTTATTAGTGCTACAAGTGCCACAAGTGGGGGCAAAAATCTTTTGAGTGTCCTGAGGTGGAACAAGCTGGACAGAGAGGTGCGTATGTCGCACAACCAGAGGAAGCAGAGGCACCTCCCCAAGAAGCAGAAAATGTCCCGGAAACAGGGGAAGCCTTAGTTTTGAACAAAGTGTCGCTGAAACCAGCCAAAGAAACAGCTGAACAAACTCAAAGGAAAGCTTTGTTTCGGACAGTTTGTAAGTCACATGGTAAATGTTGTAAGTTGATTATCGATAGTGGGTGTACAAACAATCTGGTTGCCACGGAGATGGTGGAGAAGTTGGGGTTGAAGTGGTTGAAGCACCCCACTCCTTACAACGTATCATGGCTGCAAAAAGGCCATCAGTTGTTGGTGGATGAGCAATGTGAAGTGGAATTCCATATCGGCAGATATAGGGATAAGGTCATTTGTGACATAATGCTGATGGATGTATGTCACATACTGCTAGGCAGGCCATGGCAGTATGACAGGAAGGTAGTACATGACGGGAAGACAAACTGTTATAAGTTTGTCAAAGATGGGATCAAGCACACGCTTGTGCCCATCAAGGAGGAAGAGACAGTGAAAACAAGTGGGACGAGAGTGTTATTAATGGGCGGAAAATAGTGTTTAAAGTAGATTGAAGATGGTAAAGTAAGCTATGCTGTTGTGAGAAGAGCAAAGACAGTACTGCTACACACAGAAATGTCAGATTTTCCCATGGAAATTCAACAGATGCTACAGGAGTTTAGTGATATAGTAGTGGATGACTTTCCAGATAAATTTCCCCCTAAGAGAAGTATAAGTCATCATATTGACTTTATACTGAGAGCAAGTTTGCTGAATAAGGCAGCATATTGGATGAGCCCCAAAGACAATGAGGAGATCAGAAAGCAGGTGTAGGAATTGCTAGATAAAGGGCTAATAAGGGAGAGTTTGAGCCCCTGCGCAGTTCCAACAGTTCTTGCTCCCAAGAAAGGAGGAGAATGGCGAATGTGCACAGATTCAAGGGCCATCAATAAGATTACCATCTGGTACAGATTTCCACTGCCACGGATGGACGACATGATGGACTGCTTGAGCGGGGCAGCATATTTATCCAAGATTGATTTAAAGAGTGGGTATCATCAGATTCGAATCCGAGAAGGGGATGAGTGGAAGACAACCTTCAAGACTAATGAAGGACTGTATGAGTGGCTAGTAATGCCATTCGGACTGAGCAATGCACCTAGTACCTTTATGTGATTAATGAATGAAATGTTGAAAGAATACATTGGGAAGTTTGTAATAGTGTACTTGGATGATATATTAATTTTCAGCAAGAGGAGAGAGGAACACTTTTGACATGTTTGGAAAGTGGTGGAAAAATTGCAGCAGAATAAGTTGTTGATAAATCTGAAAAAGTGTACTTTTCTGTAAAAAGAATTGGTTTATCTGGGTTTCGTGATTGTAGAAAACGAGTTGAAGATGGACCTAGAGAAGATTGCAACAATTGTCAGCTGGCCATCCCCGAAAAGTCTGTTTGAGGTACGTAGTTTTTATGGGTTGGCAAGTTTTTACCAAAACTTTATAAGAAATTTCATTGAAACCTACGCACCTATGTTGGACACTATAAAGAAGGCAAGTCAGCCTTTTCATTGGATCGAGGCAGAAGAAAGGAGTTTTCAGCTACTAAATAAGAATATCATAGAGAGACCGATCCTAAGATTCCCATATTTCAAAAAGCTTTTTAAGGTTCGCTGTGATGCAAGCGGTACGGCCATTGGAGTTTTACTTAGCCAAGAAGACAAACCTGTTGCATTTTTCAGCGAGAAGTTGAATGAAAGCAAGCAGAAGTATTCATCCTATGATAAGGAATTTTATGCTGTTGTCCAAGCACTGAAGCACTGGAGACACTATTTGTTGGGGAATGAGTTCGTTTTGTTCTCAGATAATTTTTCACTGCAATATGTGATGCAACAACATACGCTGAATCACAAACATGCTAAGTGGGTTGAATATTTGCAGAGTTTCACCTTTGTGTTGAAACACATCAGTGGGCAGGCCAACAAGGTGGTGGATGCATTGAGCAGAAGAACCCTACTCTTACAGGAGAGTACGATATAGGTGTTGGGCTTTGAGCACTTGAAAGACTTGTATCATACTGACACAGATTTCAAGGAGGCTTATGAAGCGTGTTAGAATCCTTTGGTAAGAGACAATAGTCTGTGGTTGGACTATAATTTGCAAGAGAAGCTGTTGTTTAGAGGAGGACAGTTATGCATTCCTGACTGCTCAGGAGAGAGAATATCATTCGAGAGATGCACAGTGGAGGTCTAGCCGGACATTTCGGCATAGACAAGACATTAGAGTAGTTCAACCATTTTTATTATTGGCCAAAAATGCGAACGGATGTGCAGAGATTTGTGACCAAATGTAAAGTGTGTCAGTTGGAAAAAGGACACAGCCAAAATACGGGACTTTACACACCATTTCCCATTCCAAGAAGACCGTGGGACTCAGTCAGCTTGGATTTTGTCTTGGGTCTACTAAGGACATAGCGGGGTTATGATTCGGTGATGGTCGTAGTGGACCGGTTTTCGAAGATGGTGCATTTCATCCCTTGCAGGATAACCAACGATCCCACTCACGTGGCCCACTTGTTCTTTACAGAGATTGTCAGGCTACATGGTCTACCTAAGTCCATTCTCTCTGACAGGGACGTGAAGTTTACAGGGCACTTTTGGCGCACCTTGTGGAAGAAGACGGACACGCAGTTGAGTTACAACTCTGCTTATCACCCGTAGACCCACGGGCAAACAAAGGTGGTAAACAAGAGTCTGGGGAACCTGCTACGAAGTTTGATTGGTGAAAATTCGCGAATGTGGGATCGAGTACTTTCCCAGGCAGAGTTCGCTTATAACGACTCGCCCAACGGCAGCACGGGTTACAGTCCTTTTTAGATCCTGTATGGCATGCATACACGCGGAGTGCATGAGTTGCGGGATCTAGGACAGTAGGAAAGATGGAGTGCTGATGGGGAAGATTTTACTAATGCGATGAAAGATTTGCACGAGCAGGTGAAAGTCAAGTTGCAAGACAACAGTCAAAAATATAAGCAGCAAGCAGATTTGAAATTGAGAGAAGTGCAGTTTAATGTGGGGGATGAAGTCCTCACGCATTTGCGCAAGGAGCGTTTCCCTAGAGGCACGTATAGCAAACTGAAATACAAGAAGATAGGCCCCTGCAAAGTCCTCCAGAAATTTTCAGTGAATGCCTATGAAATACAGTTACCACCAAGAATAGGCATTTCACCCATCTTTAATGTGGCAGTCCTATTTCCATACACTGCTGATCTAGAAGAAGATAGTACAGCACGGTATACACGGGACACCCAGGATGGAAGTGAGACTTGGATGAGATAAATGCCTTACGTTCAGCCTCCCGAGATCGAGAGGATCCTCGACATTCAGGTGGCCAAGCGAACTCGGCGAAAGAGTATCTGCAATATCTAGTCAAGTGGAAGAATCGTCCTATTGAGGACAGTTCATGGCTTGATGCGAGGCAGATAGAGCAGGCGGGTTATTCAGTCGAGAAGCTCATGGACCGGAGTCATGGTTTCTTTTTTACCCCGGGAGCCTGATGTAGGAGCATCCAGCGAAGGGCACCATAACCGGGTGTTGGTCTCCGCCAAGGTGGAAAGATTTATCAATGTTTGGTTTCTTTATGTTTAATTAGTCAAAGTAGGATGTAGGGGCTTGTTTTTTTTTTTAATTTCATGATTAGTTAGGGAATAGTATGGGTAGTTAGGGTCACTGTCAACATTGTCTGTCTTTTAGTGAATAATTGTTTCTTCCATTTAGAACAAAAAAAAACATCCATGTTAATTGTAAAATCTCGCAGTGCAAGCAGAACCAATTGCATTAACAGTTATGTAACTAATAAAGAAACAACTGAAGCGTAATTGTGCACAGTTCAGGTAACTGTGGACAAATAATACAAATACGAAATGTAAATCATTCTGGAGGGTTCGATGACAAGAGAGGAAGAGTAATATAAATAGTTGAAGACATTGTTAAACAAGATTCTGAATCTGAATCCATCTGTACAAGCAATCTTTCCTTTTCATATTATTTCTATTAAGTACTGAGTGTAATAAATCAAAAAACGAGATGCATTCCTGTGTTTCCTAACAGACTTCTCCTAACAGGCCGAGACAAGATTGCTCACATTGGAACGATGAACACAAAGCAAAGTGTGCCAAAGAATGAGATAATGGAGCCAGAAATCGACACAAATTCCAATATTATGGTGCATACAACCACAAAACAAAGAGCCATAGAATACGAACTCCGTGAATATTCTCCACGACAGAGGTAATCATTATAAAAAATAATTCTTCATTTCATTATATAAAAATAATGCAATGTTGGTGCATAGTAACGGTTGACAGTCCTCAAGATTAGAAGACAACAAAACAGAGGACAGAACACCTTCCTCAGTGACAAGTAGCAAGACCAGGGTTCGAAACCCTACAATGCTAAAGTGTCGCCAAGAAACACAACAAGAGTAAATACAAGTTACAACCGAAGCTATTGAATGCAAACTAGCAGTCATAGGAGCCAACCCTCGCATTTTCTAACCTACTCGGTCCATTGATGGAGTCTGGGCCACGAATCGCTCCATAACCAAAACCCCAACCTGCAACAGTAGAAATGGAAGCTGGTCAGTGAACCTTTACCAAGAAACGAGGGCGTAAAACAATAGAATACAATGGAAACAGAAGTGTTGATTGACTTACTAAGGGATAGTGAGTGCCAGTGGCTCAGGTTTGAACCTGGGTCGTGAATACAACAGAAACCCTAATCACAAGGAGCAGCAAACGTTAGCATCACTGAAGAAATTGAGTATATAAGTATAGCAAGGAGAAGAGAACTCACTTGGTTGAAAAATCGGTCGAAACCAAGCCTAGTATCCGTCGTGAACACGACTTGGAAACAAGAACATCAAACAACAAGTTAAATCCGGAAAGCAACCACAGTGAACCAGTACAAAGACAGTTGAAAGAAACGACAAAGAGAACAACGTCCATGGATCAAAGTATTAACCAGGCATAAGAAATTACAACCGGAGGTGGACAAGACGTTGTTCTACATCAAACCATTGTTGCACACAAACCCTCTTCGCAGACCAAACCCTCACTGTAATCACCATGTAGAGCGAGAAACAAAAGTGACCGAATGCTAAATGCCAAGGGTTTTGCCAAGTTCAACGAGTGGGAAACAAGAATCGAGGTGAGTCTAGCTAAGCCGTCACATTAAGAGCTGCCATAAATGCTTCCAACTAACGTCGAGAAATATCAGTTGATTAGTGTTTAATCATAAGGCGAATGATCCCGCAATATTTTTAATAACACATTGTTAATCATAACATCGGACTAATATCAATATAGTCATAAACCCAAAGTACGGGCTGGTCCCATCATCCTGCCACAAGTTGTGGCCCATTAAAACGTTCTAGCAAGAAAACACTTGCAGTCTCTAATACTTGGAGTAATATGGTAGAAAAATCTGCAGAGATGACAATAACTTCGATATTTGGGGTAAATAAATAACGCCAAATATTCAAAACGTGGGAAATATCTGGTAAGCAGACATTAACTTCAATATTCGGATCCCGCCAAAAATATACTAAGATGGCATTGACTTTTAATGTTGATCAACTTGTAAGAATTCAAATATTTTAGTTGTAGAATTATTGACATAAGTAAAACAATTGAGAGAGGGTAAGGTCTAACCGTTTCTAGATGATATCAAAAGAATCATTTATGTAAATAGAGTCATCCGGATCGAGATCGAAAAATAATTCTAAGTACTCCAATCTTCCCAATTGAATCTATCAATTGACATCTTATTCGTAGCCTTTACGATTGGGATATCTTACATTATGTTGTTAGTCATTGAAATACTTGTTTGGGCAAATGGCATGATAGAGAAAATGACATGATATAGAAAATAGAATTGTCTTTAGTGTGATTTTTTGGACTTTTTGGTACCATAAACTAATGGAAAAATTAGAGGTGAAATCTTGATTTTTGTTATTTAAACTGGTTTTTTTACTGTATATATGGATTCAACACCCGAAAAAACCCC
This sequence comes from Pinus taeda, assembly GCA_000404065.3. NCBI lineage: Eukaryota > Viridiplantae > Streptophyta > Pinopsida > Pinales > Pinaceae > Pinus > Pinus taeda. The sequence continues at coordinate 29,259 of APFE030162137.1, read as the reverse complement.
TAGGGCACTTGGCTTGTGTAGGGGTTACCCATCAAACTTGTGATTTCAATAAATTCCTGCCAGATTTTAGAGATATTAGACCATAAAAACCCACCGGAAAAACTTCCAAAAGGTCTCTCTAAAGACAACTCGATAGAAAATCGCTAAGGGGATTGCTGCAGAGAATCCGTGTGGACACCTAAAGTCCCTCTCTATATTCATACTTGATCAATCTCCTGAATAGATTTCACAGATATGAAAGGCGCTTCATAACCCCAATATATTTGTAGATCTATCGCGTAAAAGGCATTTGCAGGCATGACTATGTCACGAGGTTGTCTATTAGAGGATGAAACAGAAGGGGCTCCCTACTTTTAGTTAGATCAGGATTATAAGGAATTAGACTCGTTTGACAATTCTTATACGGGATATGAGTGGACATCGTTTGTTTTTGTTGTTATATTTATTACCTTGGTCTTAGTGGATGTGTGTTTGGCCTTGCAAAGGAAGGCTAATTAGATTCCGGGATTAGCTCTTGTTCTCAGCGCTCTTACCATCCAGTTGCTCCTTTTTATTGATCACTTGGATGTTAGTCTAAATTTAAGCAATCTATATTTGAAAAAATCCCAACTGATTCTTTCGGTGGAGGAGCAGCGCCTTATGGATAACATGAGAGTTATGATGTGTGTGTTCATTTCCTACTTTCTTCCTGGAATTGTCATTTGGTGCTTGAAAAGTGTATGGTGTGATGTTGGAGCACTAGCATTAATTATAATAGCCCATATGGCATATGAGGCTTACTTCTTTATAACATTTTGTAAGGATTCTGCAGACGATTTTGATTTTGTAGCATAGTTAATACTGTCTCAAATTGTCGTGTCATTATGTTAAACAATTAGTCCTAGGGATTAAGTTTGTGTTATGGTGAGTGGTTATTAGAGTCCAAGTGATTTTCTTGTTGTATTAATATCTACACTATGTAAATTATTCATTGCGATCAATTCTTAATATAAAGAGTAGATTGATTTCAAATTTGTTGTCTTATAGTGATATCGGAGCGAAGGTTAATCTGCTCTATGGAATGGTATGAGCCACTAATTTTGTGGCCTTCTTTTGCACTCATGTTCATGTGTGTTTTTCCCTTATTAGTTTGGCATGCCATGGATGGTGTAAGAAGATTGTATTGTCAGTGCATTCCACTGTGTGGCATCACACGAGAAGCTTAAATTGGGGTTCGAGTGCATGGACCTTAAGGGATTTTAATTCGTTGTTGTATAAACAATTTTCGACAATGAATTTATAAAGATTCTTATGGAGAAAGGACCCATGGGGCCTGTTTACAGTTGGGCAAGATATATATATTGAGAACCAACAATGTGCCAGTTATCAAGAAGGGATTTTGAATAGTATTGTGACAAATGAAAATGCGTGAAGTTCTTGTTTCTTATTAAAACTCCACGTTTTTCAGAAATTGTCACTCTTGGAGGTCAAGGCGTGAGCGAACAAAACTTCTTTCGAGAATATGATTATCTCAAAGAGATTTGTGAGTATCATAGAGGTCATCTTATTGCACATGTTGTAGAATTTGAAGATCTTGAAGAATTGAAGAATTGTTGAAGGGGACGACACATGGCCAGCACAAGATCTAGATTCAGAAATTGTTGTAGAAGAGAACCAAGCTTTAAATTTTATGTGGACAGTCGCACTATTGTATATGAGCATCCTAGTTGAAGTTTTAACACCACCACCCAAAGCCATTGCCGCTGCAACTATCACAGAAATCCATCGCTTGAAGAGACATAGTGGGCCGAGAAGGATTTTCGCCGCAACACTAGATTGGAACAACAACGTGGAACTTTATTGAAGTCATATAATCAACGTATTTTTGGTGAAAGCATTTTTAGCAGATGAGTTGGAGAAATGGAGGCGACAATCCTATTCCTTGATGTTAGAATGATCCGTAAGTTTATGAACATTTATAAGCACATTGAGATTTAAGAGTTGAACATTATTGATATGGAGCTTTTAGAAATTGATGAGTCCATAGGCAAGCCGAAATGTGCATCAAAGTCTCGAAAAAAATTGTATGAGCGACAAAAGTGAATTGAGGTATAATAATATTAGTTTACAAATTAAAATCTCGTGAAGCTATGCAATCATAAAGACACTCTTTCTGTGAATATTAGAAAGTTATAATAACACATATTCCCCTAGCATTTGTTGGAATTTTATGGTGATTTCAAACACAAAAGACCAGAGAACAACGCTCTGATACCATGATGGAATTTTCTGCTAAATTCCTTAACAAACAGACAACACAAAACTGCTCTGTTTTTGCACAAAAAACTGATAATTTTGTTTTCTGGACTTGGTGTTGCAGCAACAGGATTCGGTGTTGCAGCAACAGGAAACGGTGTTGCAGCAACAGGATTCTGGTGTTGCAGCAACAGGAAACGGTGTTGCAGCAACAGGAAACTGTGTTGCAGCAACAGGAAATTTGTGTTGCAGCAACCGGATTTGGTGTTGCAGCAACACGATTTTGATGCTAAGTCACTTTAAGAAGTTGGGCGTCAAAATCACTTATAAATTTACAGTGAGACAATTGACGCTTGGTGTAACAACAACTAAATCAAGTTGGCGTCAAATCACTAATAGACTTACAGAG
>APFE030162137.1:0-21718 GCA_000404065.3 Pinus taeda | reverse complement strand
TCTTATCTGGGTTATCAGCCCAATAACTTGAGTGAAGAATGAATCTATTGTATCAGATTCCTTCATGCTGAGTGTTTCAAAGTCTCTCCTCAACATCTACAACTTTGCAGTCTTCACCTTCTCCATGCCTTGATAGGCAGTTTTGATAATATCCCATGCCTCTTTGGACTTTGTTGCTGCTGCAATCCGTGGAAAGATACTTTCATGTACTGATTGGAAGAGGAAAAAGAGGGCTTTGGCATCCTTCTTCTTGTCACTCTTCAGTGGGTCTCTTTCTGCTGCTGTCAAAGCAACCAGGGCTGTTGCATCTGCAGGTTCAGCATAACCGGTTTCAACCAGCTCCCATATTCTTTGAGAAGCAAACAATGCTTTCATTTTTATGGACCAATCACTGTGATTTTTCCCATTGAACTGTGGCAGTTGGGAATTTGTCAAATTTGTTCCAGCATCTGCCATCTTAACTCTGTATAGGTCAAGAAGAGATACTGACTGTAAAATTAAAAAACAAGCAAAAACTTTCTCTGCTGGAAAAATTTGCTCAATAAACCTCTTACAGCTCCTACAGTGAAAAACAAACTCTGTTTTTTGACTCACTGAGTGCCTAGACTAGCTCTGATACCATGTTAGAATTTTATGGTGATTTCAAACACAAAAGACTAGAGAACAACGCTCTGATACCATGATGGAATTTTCTGCTAAATTCCTTAACAAACACACAACACAAAACTGCTCTGTTTCTGCACAAAAAACTGATAATTTCGTTTTCTGGACTTGGTGTTGCAGCAACAAGATTCGATGTTGCAACAACAGGAAACGGTGTTGCAGCAACAGGATTCTGGTGTTGTAGCAACAGAAAATGGTGTTGCTGCAACAGGAAACTGTGTTGCAGCAACAAGAAATTGGTGTTGCAGCAACAGGATTTGGTGTTGCAGCAACACGATTTTGACGCTAAGTCACTTTAAGAAGTTGGGCGTCAAAATCACTTATAAATTTACAGTGAGACAATTGATGCTTGGTGTAACAGCAACTAAATCAAGTTGGCGTCAAATCACTAATAGACTTACAGAGTAAAATCAAAGTGTTTTTGACACTAGTGTAACAGCAACTGAAAATCAGCAAAACAATAAACTTGTATTCATGAACAATGAACAAAAATGATACAGTAAACTTAGCTGTTACAAGAGGAACACTTCATTTCCAGAAATCGATTTTCCTCTATCTCAGAAAATCACAGGTTCAGCACTGTTGTGCATTTACAGAAGAGACACACACTTGTTCTTCTAACCTTCACTCTTTTCTCTCAGAGTACAAAAACAGAACTGCTGTTCTAAATCTCTTACACTCACACAGAAAACAGAACTGCTGTTCTTTTCTGCTTACGCTACTTCTCTTATGAAAAATAGGACTGTTGTTCATGTATTTATATGAAAACAAATATCTGAGTTAAACATTAAACAAATTGAAATATCTGCTGATATTTATCTTCAAATTTATTGCAGAAGGCGATGATGCCTTTTCAACAAAAATAAGACGACTGTCTGCAGGGGATTTAATTTATGAATTTAATGCTCAAAAATATCAGAAGACTTTGTGGCACCGAACAATCTGAAATAACTGCTGTAGATCAAATCTTTGTTCAGCATTTATGTGATGCAGTTGGAATTAAATTCCAACAACATTGTCCCCTATTTGTTCATTATTTCATTCTCATTTACACATCGTCCCCATCTGTTGATTCTGTCCAGATTTATAGTAAGTTTTGATTCCACAACAATTATCTAGCCAAACATTTTCTCCAAGCATGATCGTCCTCCCATGATTCAATCATCCATGCCTTAATGCCTGAATCAAATAAAAAAAAGGGGATGTTTATTTTTTGTTCACGCTGACCAATCATCCTTCACTGACTTGATTACATGATGTAGATAAGGTGGGCCCATTGTTCATGTCCTTTCTTGATAATAGATCGATGATTTTAGGAAAGCGGAGTTTGGAGAGGGCATAAATTGAAAAGGCGATGAAAGAATCTTGAATACCAAGGCACGTGAAGGCCATAAAAATAAAATTCAAATTCAAATTTTCTGAGAAATTATATCATATTCCTGCTCCCATAGAAATGTTTCGCACTTGGATCTCTCAAACATTGTGTTGCTTCAGAAGGTGCAATCAAAAGAGAGAAAAGGAGCATATAAGTCATATACTTGAGCTTACCTTTGGTGAGAAATCAACATCTTGGAATGGTTCTAACGATGAATGTTTTTCCACAGTGCCTTCCTGTTGTGATATGTTCAATTTGTGGTGTTTCATTTCATGTTTTTTTGAAAAATTCCTCCTTAATGCATAGTTTTGAATTTTTCGGCTTTGTGCTTTGAGGTCTATCTTTAGAGGAATATATCTGAGTGCTCCTAAGATTCGCCGGAAGGCAATGTTCTTTTACGAGATAAGGATTGATGAAGAGGATCGAAGGATTTTCAGTGAGCGCAAGCATACCGGTTGATAATGTCGAATGTGCTATTGATAGTGTGACATGAGTCCGTTATTCAGAGAAATGGTCTTGACACCGGGAGTTACTTAGACGGGAAATGGAGAAAAATGGAGCGTGAGCATGAATATCTTTGACCGCCGATAAAAATACAAGTACAAAATTATCTAATTAAGGAAAATCATATGCTCATGAGTTATTTTGTTTAATTAAGTGCAAGAATGGAAAAGAACTTTCAAGAAAGAAACTTTTGTTTTTTCTAAATAAACAAAATATCATTGACATTGGAGATTAAAAGAATATTTTAAAATAAGGTGATATTTGGCATGCTGAAATTAGTATGAAATGTTGGTGATGAAAAATTAAATTTGTGGCAAAGATTCATCAAAGTTAAAAAGAAACCAAGGAAAACATAAGTGCGTTGAAGTGACTTTAAGAGTTGGCACAAACATCAGTGCATAAATAACATTGAGTGTTAGTAAAGTTTGGAGGTATTTTTTTAAAGTAAATAGCATTGAGAGTGTAGTATTTTTGAAAACTAAATCATTTTATTTTGGTGGCATAATGGTTTGATGAAAGTGAATGAAGTGAAAGTTTTAACTTTGGACAAGGGGTGATTTGTACCAAGAATTATTCATAATTTAATTGTTAAATTACTTTGTAAAATGGGTGTATTTACGATTGAACCTGACACCCGAGATTGACTAAAATGGTTCAAATTAAAAATGTAATGGAGATAATAAACAATACCATTTGTTATACGAGATATATGACTGCAGACAAAAATATATCCCCTAGATTTGGTGGCTAACCTAGAACAACAAACTGACAAAGGACCCAATGTTTTCCTTAAAGTAAGCAGATGAGGGGATGAAACCTACTTGGAATATGTCATGTGTTTCGCTCCTTCTTTGACATGAATGCTCCAATCCTAGCTCCAACTGCCAAAATTAGAACCTGCACAATGAAACAACATAAGCCAAGAAACTACGAGATCTATGTAGCACCATCTATCTACTTCATTCAACATATCAACATGGTATGGAATTATATGAAATAACGACATCACATATAGGAAAACACAATAATTATTTGTATTGATATAAATGGAATGAGTTACAACCATAAAGAGGTGTTGATCTTGTATAAGAGCTCCTCCAAGTTGTTGACTTGTTCTTCCTTTGTCACAAAGTGTATCTTCAATCACCCTAAATGCATGTAAGGATAACTCTCACAATAGCATCATAAGAGTAGAATCACTCTCCAAAATCCAACCACTTGCATATGGAAGGCTATAAATATATAGAGGAGTAGGGTAAGTTGTGAGTTCTTATCCTTTAACCAATCTTGGGATTGAGATCCACTCTTGATGGGAGGATGAGATCTAAGGATAAGGGATGAAAAATCCAAGGTATGATAGGATAGGATTCAAAATTTTTATCTGAGGTAAAGGGTTACAACAGATCCTGGAATGTTATAGAAATGGAGGCTTTGGGATTCTCTCTCTTTTTCTTAAATTTCTAGAACCAATGCAGGTGCAAAGGGGAGCAACCTGTAGGTGATCAATGTAGGCCATAGTGGAGAAATCTGTAGGTGAACATTGTCCAGCAAGAGGCTAGGGTGTGTTGGTCCTAAAAATCGCTCAGATGATGTCGTTCATGGAAGAAACTCTAGGGAATGATAGATTCATGCAGAGGTATTTGTGCGATGATGATGTAAAGGGGGGAATATGATGTGAATGATCACATTAGGAGGTTGATTGATGACAATGTGCCCCCTAAAGCACAAAGTCAGAGGTGATGACTAATGATTGAAGTGATTTACCTCGCTACAAGTTAGGATCAAGAACAATGTCTTTTGTTACAATACATTTACATCATGACATCAATTTGTTGAGGGAGGCATACCCATACTCAATGCATAAGCTAACATTACATGTATAATGATCAAAAGACATGTCCACTCATGATTGATGGTGGATCCATGACTAGATGAGTGTTAGTATGATCATAGCCATCATACATAGTGATATATGTATAATCCTGAAATCACAACATAGATGGTGGAAACTGGATCCAAGATCTTCTATCTCGTTCACACGACCTACCAATGTACGAGTCTAACCATGTGAATCAATGAGATGAAGTCGAACATGGTCGAAACAATCTAATGATAGGCCAATGATGTAAGTTGTTAATATATGTGAGAAAAACCACCGATGTTGTTAATGGCTCTCAAGGTACTAAAGTACAATCCATATGTTGTGAATAAATGAGTTGATGTCGAACACCACATAGAATCTTTCGGTTGAAGGCCAATGATGGAAACCTATCGCCGAGAACGAGGAAACTTTCCATTGATGTATGCAACCACCAAGGTACCAAAGGGTGTTTCTAAGTCAACTTCTTGGATAATGTGCTAATGTCGATAGGAAGCGACCCTTCGAAGGAGGGCCTTGATTTATCCCCCATCAACGACATGAAACATATATCATAGTTGAGATAGAATGATCATAATGATGCTAGTATAGTATTGGATTAGGAAAGGCAAACAGAAAATGAAGGCTTAAGAGTATTGTAATGGATATAAGATGAATGACTTCTCTTGAACACATAAGCAACACTTAAATGGAGTTGGCAGAATTGACCGAAAACCGAAATGGAGGTTTTGTGAAGGTATGATGAACTGAATGACCAGTACATTACCCAACCCAAAAACCACGGAGATGAAGTGGAAGATTGTCATGTTCAATAGCGACTCACTGCCATTAACAAATGGAGTACGTTATTTTCCCAATTCCCCAACAATATTGGTTAGTACCTCTTTATTTTTTAACAATCTTGAGGAGGATAACATATGCTTGATTTGTAATTCCATCCTTCGGATGAGTTCCTCTGAGTATATTTAACGAATCCTAAGCAGGAGTGGTTTGGTCCTATCATGATCGACGAGTCCATCAATGTTTGATGTTTTAACAAGTCCAGCGAGGGTAAAATTCGACATCTTTTTCATGTTTAGAGAGTTTGAAAAAGAGGTGAAAATGAAAACTCCAGATGTCGTAGGTAGTCCCTTAGGTCTGAAAAGGCGGAAAAAAATAACCAAGAGAACCTCTTAGCCATGTTCGGCTAAGGTATTCCTTTTTTGTATTTAGTCTATCTCAGTCTCGAAAAGGGTTAAACTTATACTTAGTAAAATTAATTTCGTTCATTTGTACACGTTCAAAAAGGCAAGTGCTCAGAAATATTTTCATGTTTTGGGAGTCTTAAAGGAGCTGAAAGAGGACTCTAAGGGGTTCCTTTTTCGTAGGTTTAAAAAGCTTGAAAAAGAGATAAAATTGTACTCTTTGGTCAAAATAACCTGTTTAAAGCACAAGAAAATTCATTGACAGTTGTCAACCTACTTAGAACAACACAGAAATGATTAAACATGCATGCTTCATAGTAGAAATGAATCTGACTAGGTCCAAACATTAAATATGAATAAAATAATAAAAAGTATGACCATATATACTCAAAAATGACTATTCGTCTTTAACATTTCACATTTACTTTCAATAGTGAGAGTTCTTAGTACTTTTTCCCTCGATCTTCTGCAAATGATTGCGACCAATCCAGTGGACAATTTTGAGTACCGTTGCTTCCAATTAGGAGTTGAAACCCTTCTCTTTCGTTCAATGGTTCCATTTTATGATTTCATGCCCACTTTTTGAGTTTTTGAGGTCCCTGTGGTTCCAAAATTTTTCCCTAGGACCAACGCAGGCTATAACAACCCAAAATAAACATGTAATTAATTAGATTAATCAAGTAATTTATAATCAACATGCAATTATCAACATCAAAGTTCAAAATTACGAGTAGAGACACTTACCTGTGATTTTAGTTGAAGTCTACTAACTACAACAAGGTTTTGGGGACGACTCTCCACCCAACCGTAGGCTGAATTGCGCAAAATCTTGCTACAACTAACCACCTCCGAGCCCTCAATCAACATACTACTGCCAGGGAATCCTTTGTCTTAGAACACTATTCTCCCAAGAGAATGAATGATAGAATCTTGGAATGATGGAATGCTTCCCATCTTCCTCACTATCTAATAAATAGAGCAAACATTAGAAGGGGAACCACATGCACACACTCCATGTGTCTACATGCTACTTTATTGCTTTCTTGTTTTATTTCTTTTTGATAGCTTTACTGATTTTTTTACTATTTTCTTGTTTTATTTCTATTTATATTTATTTAGAGCTTTAGTATGGTTATTTATTATTTATTACTATTTTTTATTCATTGTTTATTATTTATTTTCTTGTATTTTTTTAAATTATTTATTGTTTTTATTATTTTTTAATTATTATTAAGGGACATTACATACTCTCCCACTTTAAGGAACTTTGTCCCAAAGTTAAGTTGAATTGTTTAATATTATATTATATTATTTATTATTTAACATTTTATTTTGTTATTTATTACTTCCTATTGTCGACACCCTCTACTGAACTAGTATAACCAACAGGCATCGAAAGTTTCACAACACCCGAGAAATCCCAAGGAATCTCTATCCTTGTTCCCACTTTTGGAACCAGGCATAAGGCTCCTCAGTCTGTATCCTAGTCCAAGGCTGGCCCCAAGGCTCGTGCCTGACTCAGACCTCATCTGCCCCAAGGCAGGCATCCGGTACAGTATTCAATGACTCCGGGCTTCTCGCAAGGTCGGCCCACTCCGTCCACAACTACTAAGGCACACAACCCCAGGCATCGAAGTCCTTACACCCCCACCAGACTTTGGCATCCCAATCCAATAACAGGCACCTAGCCTAGAACATCAGGCACTTGGCCTCCTCAAGATGGTCCCATAGCCCTTCAAGAGCTATCTATCAAGAGCTACACAAGACAAAGGAACCACTGGCATATGTAGTGTTGATTGAGTTTGTCCCCACCCCATATGGTGTTACTTATTCTCCCTCGTGCGTACGGGCTTGTACAATATCATCAAATAAACCGCCCTCTCGGCCCATTTGTGGAGTCTTGTCAATCATCACACCTCAACATGCAACTGATGCATTAGCTATACCACCATAGTATCATATAAAATAATCCACATGCCAAGTCTTGCATGTCATCATGTAACATTCATCATTGTTAATCGCAACATTATGAATAATAACAAACTGCATGCTCATGCATGTCATAAATTTGTATGCAACTATCACATGCTTCACCTCATGAAATACCATCATAAGTTATAACATCAACATATTTGCATCAAATACATATCATGACTTCACATAAATGAACCACATGTCAATAAACCTTATATTATAGCATCATAATTCCTATGCCATGTTATGCATATCATATCCATCATGAGTATTCAACATTAAATACCTATCATCACGTAGTAAATGAATATGTCAATATACCTTGACATAACGTCATAATGCCTATGCATATCATCATCATCATCATAAGGATACATCATCATTATTGTAACAACTATATAAATATGGACTACATGTGCATGATCACCCTCATACCATCATATCATGAAACATCATCAATATGAGAAACATCTCAATACTTATCAAATATAGAATAATATTCTATAAGCATTCTTATCACGATTCATCAAAAAATAAATAAATAATCAATTTCATTTACTTTACAAACATTCAACTATGAACTAAGATTATTCAACATCCATCTAGGATCTATGTTATCTCATCGGTGTTATTAGTGTTATGTTTTCATCAAGATACCAATTACTTTTTCATTAATCATTTCCACTTCTTTCAACTAGGAAGTTGACCATTTACACCATAGGTATAATCATATAAGTACATCGTTAAATTTCACTTGAGCCTCATCATCCTGATTCTTAATCTCTTATCATATATTCTTCCTTCCCCAAGGAAATTCTGGTGAAATTCATTGTTAAGATATTACTAGTTATACAATCATTATTTAAATCATCTATCTCAAAATTAAAATCCCTTGGTTTTACATCCATTTACCCTTTGGCTTACTGATTCCAATACCGCTATATGCAATTGCATATAACACTAGGTCATACATCACTTAACAATTATCATTTTCATCCACAAAAAATATTTTCTTATCTCGTCAAGTCCCTATCTCAATACTCACCCTTATTCAAGTCAGACAAGAGACTCTTGCTCTTTATTTTAGATTTTGAAACAGTTGGAAACAGTACTACCATCATTGTCCATGAAAAATTTAAATGTGTGGTGTTATGTGGAAACTACCTCTTTTAACGTTATGGGAACAAAACTTGATAAGTTTCTCTATGAGAAGTCCTACTCATGAAACAATGAGTGCAAATCAGTCAAGTACAACTTTTATTAATTGACTCTCACATCTTTTGTCCATATGTACACAATCTTTCTCAAGGTATCCTTATAAAATTTCTAGCAACATTCCTTCCTATACTTCAACTATTATGTTTTTTTTCCAATTTAAACCTTTAAACATCTTCCTCGTTTATCATCACTGGTCATTATGAAAATTCTCAACTTCATATCTTCACACTTTTAAACTATGTAGATCATCATTATGACCATTACCAATCATGTTTCTCGGTCCACTCATCAATACCCTTAAATGAACTTTCTTCTTAATAGAACATCTCTTCATTTCCTCCTATCGGATATTCATAGATATATTTTTATTTTTCTCCTAGTCTTAATTTCCTAATATTCCATGTCTACTAGCTTCAAAAATGGAAACTTCTTCACTTCATTGCATTTTATTAAATTGACTTTAATTTCTCACCTCCAATCATTGTGGTTTCTTTTCCTCCTCTCTTAAAAGCGTAGCATTGATACACTTTGGAAATGTTGTTACTATTCCCCAACTTGGGTAATACCTATAAATAAATTTATTAAGATGGCTACCAAATGTAATCCATTTATCATTTCCTGTTTTAAGACATCAATATAATAAAATTGTTTGATCATACATCTTGTTATCCATAATTCATGCATATAGTTAGTCACCTATGGAAAACTTTACAATGTGGCTCTCTCATTAGAGGGAAAAACTATTATAGATGTTGTCATGCATACAACTTATCTCCTCCAATTGATCAATTTTTCTATCTCATCATACCTTCCAGGGTCCTTCAAAATGACCTTCATTATTACCATGATTATTCAACTTCATTAGTTGATTGCCAATATTTTCTTCTTTATGTGCATCATCCTTAGATAGACCTTATAGTGATACCTTTAGAGTACCAAGTTATGATTATACCAAACTCTTCCATTATGTTCTAAAATAGGTTGCCTCTTCTTATTGATTTCTTACCCTTGTTGTGACACTTCCTCTCAACCACCTTAAGTATCTATCTAACACCTTTTTTTTTCATCTGATGCAAGTTGGCCATAATCACATGAGCTATCATTAGTGATCATCATTAGAAAATTTGCAAGTTTCTCCTTTCCATTTCTCCTTAGACAACTTTATCTAATATATGCAATTAACCTTGAATCACGAAACCTCATATAACATTATACTCAACATCATAATAGTTAATTAAACTAAACTAAAATCATAGTGTACGATTTAGATGTATCATAAAGTTTAAACAATAAAACATGCTTTAGATGCTCCATAAAAGTATCTGTCTTCGTTAAGTAAGCAATCAATCTACTCATTAAAATCCATCAATGTAAATTTTGAAGAATATGATCTACTAGATGTGATAAAGAAACCAAGTAAGCAAGCAATCAATCTACTCATTAAAATCAACTCTAATTTGAGCCATTGTACATTGAGTGGATAATGATCAGATAAGATTTTATTGAGCCACCACAACATGCTAGAATTGAACCTTTTGACTTAATAATTTGAAATAAAATGACTATATGCGATGAATGAAACAAAATATAGAACTTCGAATGCTAATTACAAGAACATTCAGTGACAACAATGTGAGTAACCTAACCTACAATTTTTAGGTTAGATAAATTTGATACGCAATCATCATTTCGAACCTCAAAAATCATACTATTGTTGGACTGTATACTTTCAGTGGTGTGTGCGCTTTTAAATTTGATGCAAGGTGTATATTAGCTATTCTAGAATATCTCTTTTATGTATGCTTAGTACTGTGCATGATATTTTAATCACAATTTGGAAGAGAAACACCTACAATACACTGCCTACCAACTGTTTTGATATAATAACACAGTGCACCAAACAAGTAAACTCAAATTTCTTTATGGAAATTTCTAAGATATTCTAAGTGGGTATCTTATGACTATCACTGATATCAATGAGTATTTTTGGGGCTAAACCATTTCTGGGCAAAATATATGTTTCTTGCTTGTGATTTAAATACTCTACGTTGTTCCTATGGTCATTGTATAATTGTGTTCAAGTAAATAAGGAAAGTCATTAAAAATAACATCTGCATCTTCCGAGGTAACTGACCCTAGGCTATATTGGTCCCACTAGACCTTGAGTTGCTCAAACTCACGATTCCTGAGTCGACGAACCCGACAGTCCAGTATTCAGAATGATACATAGATGAGGTGGTTATTAGCATTTTCAAAAAATTATTATGCGAGTATTATTGCAAGCACACTGGGAATTACGGTTGACTTAGCATACGTAGGGAGTGTTAAAGAGTGAGTTATTACTATATCAATAACTAAGTTAAAAATAATCTGGAATTGAGTTATTACGATATTAACAACTAGGTTAAAATAATTCATGTTCGATTCTAGCTTATGGTATAAAAATGAACAAGTTCGAAAAATATATACAATTGTAGAGAAAAGGAGATAAGAATATTATTATTCTAACTTAAAAACCTACATAAGCCCAATTGGATCGAAGATTTGTATAACATTAGTGTAGTTTCGTTAATAGCCTCCATTAAAGGCTTAAAATTTCACTTAATATCTATATGGTGGTCCATAAATAAAGAAAATAAGTACTACATAATGACCTAAGGTTAATGCTTTATTAGGTAATTAAGTTCCGTGAGTCTATTGGAATATATCACTAATTCATAAATAAACAAAATATTTTTTTTGGGGCAAGAATATATTAAAATGAAAATATAAACCAATAATTACTATAACATTTTATTACGTACACCACTTGGAATATAGAAGTCATAACTAGTATACACTAACCTATAATATATATATCTTAGTATTTCATTAACCTTATCACCATGTTGTTAAATTCCATACTTGAATACAAAAGTGTTAGTTATCAAGTTAAATTAAGGAATACGATACAAAAGGGAAAGCGGCATTTGCTCAATCCGAAAGTTAGGTCCTCAAAGAACTATAGAAACATTTTAGAAAAAAAAATTAATGGCATTGAAGATCATAAGAGTCATGTCCACAAAATTGTATGAATGGCTTTACATGAAGGATCGAGTAAGAAGAGAAAGCAAAATAAAGAAAAATTTAAAAGATATAAGTTAGCCAAAGTGCGCAGGGATTCCAACCTGTAATGCAGAGGTCCACCTAAAGATAAGTAAATTTCTTGCTAGAGTAGCACTCTTTCAAAACATTTACAAAAGAAAATAAGTCGAGGTTCATGCAGGAACCTGCGATAGGGAAATTTGAAATATAGAACAAGAAATTGTAACTGGGTATTAATATATCTCAAAGAAAAATGTGGTCTATGTCATCCGAACCGTACATTAGTAGAAGTGAAGTGTAACCTCACCAGAACGATGTATGACATACTAATGAAAATTAGTAGGAAGAAGGGTAAATTACACATAACAAAGAAGAGCAATGGTGAATTTCTATAATATTTATATAGCTCGATACCATGTTCGTAGAAAGGAATTCTAGTGCAAACAAAATTATTGCCCTAAAGACCTGGAGAAAACCCCTTTATACATTCGAAAGAGAACTTAAAGTAACTGTACCCCTTTTTGACCAGTAACAAAAATGATATTCGTGGTTCTTTGTCCAGAAGGTCAGATGTTCACCCAATGATGCCACATATAACAAACAATTTTTAAATAGAAGAAACCCAATGGTATTAAAAAAAAAAAAAAACCCCAGAATTTACTTGTGTGAACATCCCGAAGGAACTTGGAATTAGTTACAGCCGACACCATTACAATTCATAAATGGTGCAGTGTAGGTCGAACAATTTCCTAGATATTAAAAAGCAAACAATTATACCCTAAATTTTGATGGCTTACTCGGTTGAATGTTTCTAAATTCACCAACTGTGGCATATGAACTCACAAAGAGTTTAGATAATCTAATTTTTCGTTCAATTTATGTGTTGCAGGGCTTTTTTTTTTGTATTGTTCCTTGTAATTGAAAGTTATATTGATTGATAGAATCATTGTAACTACTATGTATTAATCATGGATAGGGATCATTTTGAAATTTATGTGCATGTTCACGGGAAATGATAAGTTCTTGCTGCTTGCTCTATTAATGATGAAGGGAAAGTGTGGATTTTCTGGTGAAAGTCCTTGTTAAGTGTGAAGTCAAATTCACGCAAGATTCTAGAACCTTCTAGATCAGATCTTTCTAGATCTCCACACCGCCATTAGTTTCTAGATCATTCCAGATCTCCATCTGAATCACATACAGGATTCTAGATCCTTCTTCTACCTCTATAAATTTGTAATTTCTCTGGCCAAGGAAAGCAAGCCAAGGCCCAAGCCTGTTATGTAATGCAAAGTGATTTCTGTTCTCCAGTGATTGTTTTATCTATTCCACTGTTTCTGACTGAGTAATCTTGTTGTTTCTCCATTTGTCTGTCTCTGTGAATTATTCTCTGCTATTGCCATCTAAGTCTCTGAGTATGAATCCGCTGTGAGTTATGTATGCTCTGATCTAACAACTGGTATCAGAGCCAGGTTCGAATATCCACTGTGTAAGCCGCTTAGTGCCATCGCCTTACTCTGGCAGTGTTCGTTAAAACGTTGGTTGTTACCCCTGGAGCTGTTGAAGGATCTGTTTAGGAAATAACTGAGGAACGCTAGAACTAAAAGGCAGTTGCTGCAAGAAAAACAAGGTCGTGGATCTATGTTGAAACGTGTTGTTGGAGTTTGAAACGTGGAGATCTGTGGAGTTTGGAGTTGAAACGTGGCGTTCGTAAGTTTTTTTTTACATCAAGCTTGCACGTATACGTCAAGTTTTTTCTCAAACCAACATATGTATGTGTGAAATGTGAAAAGGTTAAAACATTATATATGTTTTTATATTTATTATGAAATATATAATTATATGTTGGAATTTTGAAAAGTATATTTTAAAAGGAGCAGGAATTTTGAAAAGGGTATTTTAAAAGGAGAAAGAGTAATAATTAAAGCTTTATTTTTAAGTGGAGTTTTTGTGTTTTGGGGCACGAATTTGATTGAAAATGGAGACAACAGTTACAGATATGAAGAAGTTGAGCGGTGCTAATTTTTCCCTATGGAAATCACAGATGGAGGATATACTGATTTTAAAGGATCAGTATTTGCCGATTGAGGGCACAATAAAGAAACCCTCATCGATGACAAATGAAGATTGGAATAACCTAGATAGAAAGGTGATTGCAACAATCCGCCAATATTTAGCAAAGAATGTTTATTTCAATGTGTTTGGAGAAAAGACGGCAGAAGGATTATGGAAGAAGCTCCATGATCTATATGAGAAGAACACGACATCAAACAAAGTGTTCTTGAAGAAGAAGCTTTATAATCTCAAAATGAAGGAGGGTGCTTCAGTTGCTGAGCACTTGAATGCATTTAATATTGTTACTAACCAACTTGCCTCTGTTAAAATCTTTTTGGATGATGAAATTAGAGCCATATTGCTGATGTGTTCTATGCCAGACAGCTGGGAAAATTTAATTGTAGTTATGAGCACTTCAACAACTGTAGGGACCCTGAAGTTTGATGATGTCAGCAACAGTTTAATGAATGAGGAATTGCGACGCAAGTCAATTGCGGAAAACCAGGGAGGAGAAGCTCTAGCTCTAGCTGATCATGGTAGGAGAATGGATCGAGGCCGGCAAGGGCGATCAAGATCGAGAGGCCGATCAAAATGAAGGAGAGGCAGAATCATCTCCTTTCATTGTGGCAAACCCAAGAACATGAAGAAAGAATGTTGATTTTGGAAGAAAGGACAAAAGGATCAAAGGCTGTCTAGTACAAATCACAAGTCATCCAGCACAAATGAAGGTGAGACTACTGCTATAGCCACAGATGGTGATGTGTTGTTTACTGTTGCAGTAGAGGATGCATGTGTATATACATCTAGCAGTAGCTTTGATTGGATCCTTGGCTATGGGGCATCTCACCATGTAACCCCATGCAAAGATAGTTTTGTTTCATATAATCCTGTTGATTATGGTAGAGTGCATTTGGGGAATAATAATTTTTGTAGTATTGTTGGAGTGGGAGATGTCCAGATCAAGATGAAAGATGGACAAGATATATTGTTGAAACAGGTCAGGCATGTACCAGAAATGCGCATGAGTTTAATCTCTATGGGACGACTGGATGATGAAGGCTATTCGACAAGCTTTGGAAAAGGAGGCTAGAAAATTAGCAAAGGTGCATTGGTCGTAGCCAAAGGACCCAAGACAGGAACATTATACACATTGAAGACACTGATAGGAAAATCAAATTTGGTTGTTGTCACAAAAGAAGAAAATTCAACAGATCTGTGGCATAAGAGTTTGGGTCACATGAGTGAGAAGGGCTTAAAAGTCCTTGTTGGTAAAAATTTATTGCCAGGTTTGAAATCCTACAATCTTGATCTTTGTGAGCATTGTATATATGGTAGATAAAGAAGGGTTTCATTCCTTAGAGGTGGCCATGACAGAAAGAAAAATGTGTTAGAATTGGTACACTCAGATTTGTTTGGGCCTATTAACATCAAATCATTAGGAGGAGCATCATATTTTGTAACATTTATAGATGATGCATCCAGGAAGGTTTGGGCGTATCCTATGAAAAATAAAAGTGAAGTGTTTGGAATATTTCAAAAATTCCATGTTGCTGTTGAAAGAGAGACTAACAAATTGCTGAAGTGTTTAAGAAAAGATAATGGTGGAGAATATTGCTCAAATGCATTTAGGGAATATTGTAATAGGTTTGGCGTCAAGCATGAGAAGATTGTGCCTGGTACTCCTCAACAGAATGGTGTCACAGAAAGGATGAATTGCACCATTATGGAAAATGTGCAAAGTATGTTGTCCAATTCCGGCTTGGAGAAGAATTTTTGGGCTGAAGCAGTCAGGACTGCTTGCTACCTCATAAATAGATCTCCAACTACAGCCTTGGATGGCGGTATCCCTGAAGAAATTTGGACTGGAAAGAATTTGAATTATTCTCATTCAAAAATCTTTCGATGTAAAGCATTCGTACATATTCCCAAAGAAAATAGAACTAAGGTAGATGATAAATATATGAAATGCATATTTTTGGGATATGCGGATGAAGATTTTGGTTATCGTCTATGGGATCCAGTCAAACATAAAATTATTAGAAGCAGGGATGTTATATTTAATGAGTCAGAAATGTTTAAGAGGACTGTAGGTGAGTTGGAGGTCAAGAAGGTTATTGATAGGTTTGAAGAGCAACAGGAAAACATACCACCAATACAAGAAAATGAACAGCGAATTCAGGAGCATGAAGAACAACAAGTGGAAAATAATGAACAACAAGAAGAAGGAATCTTGTAGGAACCTTTATAGGAGATTCAACCTGATAATGCACCACCATAGTTGGTTCGCAGATCTTCTAGGTCTCATAAGCCTTCACAAAGGTATCCTCCTTCAAACTATATTTTGTTGACTTGATGACTTTTATTTGGCTTCAAGTGGGAGAATGTTAAGTGTGAAGCCAAATTCACGTAGGATTCTAGAACCTTCTAGATCAGATCTTTCTAGATCTCCACACTGCCATTAGTTTCTAGATCATTCCAAATCTCCATCTCAATCACACACAGGATTCTAGATCCTTCTTCTGCCTCTATAAATTTGTAATTTCTCTGGCCAAGGAAAGCAAGCCAAGGCCCAATATTGTTATGTAATGCAAAGTGATTTCTATTCTTCAGTGATTGTTTTATCTATTCCGTTGTTTCTGATTGAGTAATCTTGTTGTTTCTTCATTTGTTTGTCTCTGTGAATTATTCTCTGCTATTGTCGTCTAAGTCTCTAAGTATGAACCGTTGTGAGTATGTATGCTCTTGTCTAACATTTTAAATTAAAAATACTCCTTAAACTGTACATATATATATATATAATATATATATATATATATATATATATATATATATATATATATAATATAATATATGGGATATGAATGACAAAATATTGAGCAAGTTTATGAGCACAGAGTATCATGTCACTCTATGATCTCTTTTCTTGATACTAGTATTAAAAAGCTCAATACAAACGCCATGATTCCCAATTGGAGTATCTGGATGGTTTTTTCGATGGTGCGGCGCAAAGGAACATTTGTGGATGTGGTTTTGGATAGTCATATTGAAAGAACTGGAATACATGATTCACTTGAATGTGGGAAGCGGCTCAAATACTAGGGCTAAAGCAATGACCTTGTGGGGTCTTTTATGGGTCACAAACTTCTTCAATATATCTTATATACATATTTTTGGGGATTCCAAGATTATTATTGATCATGTAAATGGATGTGGAAATATCAACCAACTACTACTCATTGGATGGCTATAGAGAATTGACAATCTATGGACTCAGCGCAGTAATACAACAATTAAACACATAAGCAGAGAACATGACCATCTAGCAAATAAACTTAAAAAAAAAGACTTCAAAGAAATCTGAGTGATGTGGACATTAAAATAATTTTAAGAGACAATATTCTAGATCTTAGAGAAATTCCTTTTCCTAAATAATTCCCCTGTTTTTTTTGTTTTTGTTTTTTTATTTATAATTTTATGTATTTTTTTTTAAATCTACTGGACACATAATCCTCGTGAATGAAATTAGATATAATTGATATGGTACACTTTGTATATGCATATTTTTCTATCGTATTCTATATATCTGAACCCCAGTGTATATCGGACATATCCTATTCTACAATCTATATATCTGAACCACAATGTATAGTGGCGCTGCTGGTCGGCCACTATGATAACGCGTTCGATATGTATCGCTCTATAATGTATCTGTGCACCATCGGCATCACCGTTTTTCCCTTATGCAATCTTAACAGAGATTTCTGCGGGCCTAAGAATCCCCCCTCCCCCTCCATTTCTGTCTTTACTTATAAACTAAAATGTATGTATTTATAAAAGGGAAGATTTTTTATTGGTAGATATTTTATTATTGAAAATTAGATGGAACATTAAACTAAATATTATAAATTTTAATGTTTAAAATTATAAATTTTAATGTTTAAAATTTAATTTTCGAACTGTCACCCTGATATGGTAATTTGGTATATATATATATTATAGCTAATAATAATATGTTTGCTAAGTTGTATATTTGATCAATTCCTAATTACTCACCGGAATTGGAGAGTAAATTCTAAAAGTTGCAGCCTTCCATTGTGATATTTGGGTAGTTACATGAGTTAACTCCAGTTAACGGACAATCAATTGCATAGATGCCTCTTTGAATGCATCTGGTCCATCATGTTTAAGCTCAGGCTTATCTATCATTCACTTTACTATGCCAGAGTTTTATTTAAGAAAATTCGTAATTATTTTGATAAGTTTTTTTGTTATTAGGAATTTTAATTATTTTTTTAATTAATATTTTTAGCCAAACAGTTTAAATTGAAAGATAGTATTATATTAATAGATGAAATTCAAATCAGTATATTTCAAATCACTAACTTCTTTACATATCTCTATCACATATTTAAACGAATTTAAATTCTTTTTATAAAACATATTTAAAATTCACTGTGATATTTATTAATTCTCATTTATTAAAACTAACGTGAAGTGGAAAAATATGGAGATATAAACCAAACTAGAAAAACGACCCAACAATTTCAAATTTACAAAATTACAATTAAATTTACTATACCACCTGCGACGTACCATTTAATGAGAAATAAAGTGGCGCTACAGTTACAAGACGTCCTCCATCATATGATTTAATGAGAAATAAAGTGGTGCTATAATTACGGGAGGTCCTGAAACATCCGTCATTGTTAGCAACGTGGTCCCCACACATTTGCAATACCTGTTGTTAGCATTCAGGGAAAAGAATAAAAAATTAAACCTTTCAACGAACCAATCAAAGACATGGCAATGTGGAAGTTGGGTTATGAAATGCCCTCCTGTTCTATTTAACTTTAAAAAAAATGACATTAAAAAAATCTAGGAAACATTGCATATTTAGGTTTTCTAGAACCAAGATTTGGTTAGTGAATATTTTGGAACATAACACTGTCTTTATTGTTATTATTATGATTAATAAAAACCTAATCTAATTAGCCAAAAATCGATTATTAAACTTTATCTAATTAGCCAAAATCGATTATTAAACTTTAATATTAAAGAAAACCCAATTAGCGATAACCTATTTTGATACGTGCTTTATTCTTGAAAGGCTGATTGGATCATGAAAGGTAGCTTGAGATGGTTCATTAGTTCGAGATTGGATACATTTAATTATTTGGAAGTTTTGTTAGCTCGAGATGGTAGTTATCAATTTGAAAAGTATTTGTCTATAATGAGACTTTTTGAAAGTCTTTCTGTCAGGTTTTTCTGGTCAAAATCCGGCAACAATTTATTGGAATCGCAAGTTTGGTAGCTAGTTTCTGCACAATCAAAGGGTCCCAGGGGTTTTTCAGGTGTTGAATCCAAATATGCAGTTAAAAAACCATTTTAACTGCTAAAAATCAAGATTTAACCTCGATTTCTTCGGCCGGATTCCGTCACCGGAATCTCCAAAAAGTCGCATTATAGACAACTCCATTTGAAAAACATAAATAAACATAATTGGTTCTTTCCAATGTAAAATCTTATCATGTGATAATCAATGTACGTAAATCTAATAATAATAAATAATTAAAGTTTTAATAATTATATTAATAATAGTTAATAAAAAAGGTTTTATGGAAGCTAATAATAAATTAATATTAAGTTAAAAATTAATATTAAAATATTTTTTATTAATAATAATAATATAATAAAGGTTACCAAATCTAAATATTTTTAAATATTTTAACATAATTAACAAGGATATTTATGATGGAATGCAATAATTTTTGTTAAAATGATAACCATAATTTATCATAAAAATGTATGGCCCATCACTGTAGAATACGTGAAACAATAGGAAATTGTGTTTAACTATGGGAAATGTAGGTTGATCAATCATGATCAACCATGGTTAAACGATGGTCAACTATAACCATACAATTGTTAACTATAGTGAAAACATAGTTAGCAATGTTTAAACATTGTGAATATGGACAATTATAGTCAA
Source organism: Pinus taeda (assembly GCA_000404065.3). Lineage (NCBI taxonomy): Eukaryota > Viridiplantae > Streptophyta > Pinopsida > Pinales > Pinaceae > Pinus > Pinus taeda. The sequence goes on along the minus strand of APFE030162137.1, from coordinate 1,796 downwards.
CTATGGCTAGTCATAATCAACAATTGTTAGACATAGTCATTCTTTAGCTCTGATAGACCAAAGTTTGGTCCCAGTGGACGTTAACCACCACCATCATCATCATCATCAACCACTATTAATAAATATTTATATTAATGTAACCATTAATATTAAATAAATGTTATTAATATTAATTATATTATAAAATTAATAGTTATTAATCTTATTAATCTTACTATATTAATAAATTAAATATTATTAATATTATTAATATATTAAATATTATTATACTTTGTTCCTATGGAATAGATTAGAAGAGCTAATGGTTCCTTTCAAGTTGAGAGTTGTTGCTATAAGGTTATACGAGAATGTAATTGCCAAGTTGAAGAGCAATGAGGGGTGGTCGAAAGATATTAAGTGTAATACCAGAGTTAAACAAGGTTGCCCCCTCTCCCCTACTCTATTTGGCATTTACATCGACAAGCTAGAAGGTTGTTTAGAGGAAGCAGGCTGTGCTAGCACGATATTAGTTGGGATAGTCATCATCCTTCTTCTCTATGTTGACGATATTGTTCTTCTCACAAGGTGTCCATCTGATCTTGATAAGCAACTTAGACTCCTTAAGGATTTCTGCTCTACCATAGGTATGATTGTTAACACTAACAATTTTTTTTTTATGATTATCAAATCCAAGAAAGACACTTACGCTAATTTTATGTATGACAATAGTAACTTGGAGGAAGTGTTTTCTTACAAGTACCTAGGAATTGATATTCATCACAAGCTCAATTGGAACTATAGCATTGAGAAAATGATTAATGGGGGGTGGAAAGCTTATTTTAGTCTTGAAAATAATTGTAAAACGGAAAACATCGTAATGTGGGATAGAAATAAGTTTCTCTTTGAAACTTTAGTCACTCCTGTTATCTTATATTTATGTGAGGTTTGGGGTTGCAACATCTCTAGAGAATCCTAGAGAAAGATTGAGCAAATCCAGAAGCGTTTTATAAAGTATAACCTCAAGATTAAAAGAAATACACCCTATCCTATTCTCCTTATAGAAGTGGGTCTTTCCTCTATCGAGAGCCTAGCTATGACTAGGCTTATGTTGTACAAACACAAACTCAATAACATAGGAGACCATATACTTCCTAAGCTAGCTTTAAATTCCATCCAAAACCACCTAAGGCTCAAACGAGGTTGGTATAAAGACACCAGGGCTTGGTTAAACCATTGGGAGATCAACGAGAATGTTGCATTGCAGAGCATTAATAACATTAAAAATATTGTTACTTCTAAGTTCAAAGAAAAAATGTGGTGTGTGAAAGATTTAGCAGCTAAAAGAAAATTAAGATATTATAAGGAGGTCATCAACCCCACCCTAGAAGATCAACAGTATCTCTCTGTTTTAACTAGCTCAAATAAGAAAATTAATATAGCCAAGATTAGAACGAACTCTCATGAGCTCCATAGTGAAACGGGACGTTGGGCAATTCCTAAAACACCATGGATGGAAAGGATCTACCATGTTTGTGAGAATATGAACATCGAGGATGAAAATCACTTCCTCTTAGAGTGTCCCGCGTACAACCACATTAGATCTGAGTTTCATAATATTTGTTGCAATACTGACCTTCCTAGCCTTTTACGGTGTCAAAATTATAGTGAACTCGGGAGGCTTCTCTCCAAGCTTTTTTAGCATAGAAATAACATCTTAAATCAAACTAAATAATTCGTTTCTTTAGGTTCGATAAACCAAAGTTTGGGTCTTAGTGGACGTTAACCACCACCATCATCATCATCATCCTCATCATCAT
>APFE030162108.1:22246-37415 GCA_000404065.3 Pinus taeda | reverse complement strand
TATAATCCTTTGGAATGAAAGGTGACATCATTTCCTTCGTCACATATTTGGATTACACTTATTAGATTATTCTTGACCCCACATATAGAGATATTTTTTTGAGATTTAGCTCTGCCATTGCCTAAGCTCCATGTTCCTTTTCCCCTAATATCTCCTAGAGCATCATTCCCAAAAATGAAACTTCCTGTCTTGCTTTCATTTAGTGACAAGAATTTGCTTCTATCACTAGTCATATACTTGGACCATCCATTGTCCACATATTGATTCCCCCCTTGCTTTTGAGCATATAAGACAATGCTACATTCTTCTTTCTTTCTTCCTTTTTCTCTCTCCAGGTCTTTGGTTCTTATTGTGTTTATTTAATCTAAGAAGTTGATATGGATTTTCTATATCTATATTGAATAACTTTATGTCCATAATTATGACAATTATAACATTCAACATCATTAAATAAGGGAGTTAAAGGATTATTGTCCATGAGACTATTTATATGTGAATTTACAGTGATAGTTGTTTGATTGATAAGGTTCATTTATTTTATTTCTTATCTGTTTATTTATGAGATATGCTCTACAGTCTACATATTTATGTATAATTTTTTCACATGAAAAATAGTAACCATTGAAAATATTCTAGTACCTGGGAGAGAATTTCCTTTGAGGGTGTGACCTGCTTGTTCTTTGATGACTTTCTGTTGGATAGGAATGAGGTTTTTGCTGAATATTCACTTGATCTCTATGGGTTTTTGGATTTCTGTAACAAATTTTCTTATGTTGCTCACTAATTCCTTTCATTTCCTTTGACTGCATTGTTGGTTTGTCCTTTGAATGATTCAAGGTAGTTGATTGGTCCTTTATCTTTAGTTTTCTTGATGCTTGATTCTCCTTCATAGCCTAGACCAGTTTTGATGAGAGGGGATCTATGGCTACTTAGAGTCTCATCTAATTTGTTAGATCCTTTAATAAATTTTAAGTTTTGGTCGAACTAAGTCTTGGTTTTCTCTAATTCCTTTCTAAGAGAGATTATTTCTTATTCTCATTTTTCACATTCATTTCCCTTCTCTTTCAACTGTTGTAATTAGGTATCTTCAATTTTCTTTGTTTCTTCCAACAAAAATTTCAAAATAAAGAGTGATGAATCTTCAGATTCATCTTTTTCCACTTCAACTTTTGCTTGCATCTCCTTCTGCTTCTTATTCTTTTTCTCAAGCCTTTGAATTTATGCTAAGGCACTAATTAGTTTACCCTCTAGGTATGCTTCAACCTCTTCTTTATCAAACTGATTTTTTCCTTCATCTATAGTTTCTAAGGCCATAAGCATACAACCTTTAGTTGTTTCTTTTGTTCTTTCTTCATTAGAGGATTGCTCATCTTCATATTTTGAGGATTTTTTGTCTTATTGACCATATAAGCTTTATTTTTTGAAATTATTTTCCTTATTTAATTTTCTATACTTATTCTTTTCTTTATGATCATATTCATTATTTTATTCTTTATATGGGCATTTAGATGCATAATGAACTACCTTTCCACAATTAAAGCATTTTAAGGGTAACTTACTTTTGTAATTTCTAGATCCTCTTTTTAGTTTTCTGAAAATATTTTCCTCTTCTTCATTAGATCCACAACTCAAGTGTTCTAGTTCTTCTTTTCTCTTCCTATAAGCTTTGAAAGCAACTTCTCTTGATGTAGATTTTCCTTTTGAAGTTCACATTTCATAGGATGTCAGTGTTCCATGTAATCGATACAATGTCAATGCAATGAAATCTTGCATCTCCTCAATGGATGATACTTTGGCATTAAATCCAACTGGAAGAGATATCAACACATTTTGAAAAACAAACAAGTCATCCATGGGTTAATCAAGTCCTCTTATGGTGTTAACTATTTTGTTCACTCGGAGAAATAATTTCGTTATGTCCTCATCCTCTTTTATCTTTAATGATTCAAATTGCATTTTGTAGCCTTGGAGTCTACCTTTCTCTACCTTACTGTAACCTTCATAACAAATCATCATCTTATGCCATATATATTTGGCTATTTTTTAGTCCATTCCTTCAACCAACTCGGATTCAATCAAACCACTTAGAATTGCATTCTTTTATTTAGCATTATTAGTGAACTCTAGATTATCATCTTTACTAACCAACACATACAGATTTTTAGCAGTAATGTGTCCCAAACATTTGCCCCAAGAGACATTATGTAGGTTCTCATTCATACCTTCCAAAATGCATAATTTATTCTAGTGAAGGTGGGGGATTTGTTGGTGGAATTCCTATGTTGGTTAGCCATTTTATCGGATCTATCTTTCAATTGTTAGACTATTACTGAAGGAACCTACTTTGATACCAATTGTTAGAAACCAAGACAATAATGGGGGGATGGGAATCAATATTTTGTACATTTTAAGAGTCCTTAATATTATTTATGTTATCAATATTCAATTACACCACAACACCATAAATCACACAACGTACACATATGAGACAAACCTATTTACATGGAATCCCATAAAGGGAGAAAACCACAATTCTTGTTTTTATTATTAATACTAATGCAAGATTTAACCTATTGTTACATAAAATTTACTGGCACCAACCAAGACACACCCATCCCATCATTTGCAAGCACCTACTTGCTGGAGGAACCAACCCCCTGATCTTTATAAACATCAACCAAAAGGAATCATCCACTCCCTAATATGTTGGCACCAACCTGCTTTTCCTACCAGATACCTATATCATTCATTTTCAAACTCATATCCCCATGCTTCATAATTATTTGTGCTGCTCTCTCTACTTAAGGTCCCATTCAGCTAAATATTCTGCTGCAATATATACAGGCTTAGACCAACAATTCAAACATGTTATATTCTCTCCAATTCCTCTGATCATCCTTTCACTACTACTCACTGAAATATTTCCTCATACACAAGCCTACTTTACTACACTCATGTAACTCATACACATAGATTCTACATTTCACACAATAACTTCATATTTTTCTACTCATCTGCATCACAACCTAACTCTTACATCACCAACACTCTTTGTTGTTTAGACTCAATTTCTCATTAGAGAAACCAACCTTCTTACATTGTCTTCTTATTGTTTTATAGGATTTTCCCTTTAATTATCACGATATACATCCATGGTATTTTCTTATGGAAATCCTATTTGACTGTATAAAAAATCCAAGATGTTTGACTGTATCAATAACCAAAGTTGTTTGACTATATCTACAAGCACAAGGATACAAAACACTTCAAATTTTCTTATTGTTTGATTTTGAATCAAGAGGATGAATCAATTCCCAAGTAAAAAATGCAAAATTTTTCATGCCTTCTCTTAACTCCTCACAGGATTCAAAACTCTAGTAATGCACACATCCTATCTACAAATTTCTAATTTCATATCCCCTCAACCTAACCATATGCGGCCACTGGCTTAGAACCAAGTCCCAAACCTCTTTATAGTGTTGTTGTAGCCCCATGGCCAATAGGCCCCTTAGGAACTTACTCTTTAGTGCAAAGTAACCAAGATTCATGACCATGAGATGCTTCTCCATCATCCCATTGCTTTTCCACTTATTATAATTTATTTATACCTTTAATTTTCCAACTTTTTATGGTTGATACACCCCTTGGTGCTTTCCCATATGGCACCTACAAACGAGGGATGTGACCACTTCCTTGCTATTCACTACTCATTACTTTCCATTGGATGGAATTTACATCTAGTGAATTCTTTCTCTATCCAGATTATGGGTGATAAATAGGACCATCATTTGATGGTGCTGCACTTTAATGAGGAATTCTATGTCTAATGCTTCACCAATTTTTTCTCACTTCGAGACAATGTTCACAAAGCTTGTTCTGTTTCCAATGGGTGGTGGGTGGTGGCTGATGGCCCCACCTTCATAAAAACACAAAAATCATTGAAAAAATAGTCCCTGACATAAATCCCAAGTAACCCAACCACCACATCAAGTCCATTTATATCAATCAAAATGTGCCACATGTCATCTAGTACAACCAATCAGAGCCTACCACATGTTCTTTGCCAACATGTATCTATCATGTGTGTCACTACATGTCACTTTGTTATAACCCTATTTGCGACTCCATTAGAGTAAGAGAGATTTGAGTTCAACATACATCAGTTTTTGGCCAGAATGCATCCCATTTCACCCTTTATTGTACTTATGTGGTTCTTACAAGAGAATTATTCCATGTTAATTTGTCACAATCTCATAATTATGAAATAATAATTATTTCATAATTAAGAACAAACTCATAATTAAGAAAACGGTTCTAGAGTTTGTCATTCCCAAGGATATCAACTTGAATTACTTGTGTATGAGTTGGATAGGGGTCCATTATCATAGAAGTTTCCTAACTTCTCATGTCCCTTTGTGTCCAAATACATTTTCTCAGAGGGTATAATGAAATTATATAATCCCACTGTATCAAGAGGAAAGGGGCTAAATATTCTAGTTAGATCTAGTTATAGTGAGTCTATTGTAGCGCGAGAGCTCTGCTAATATGTGAGGTTATCCTTGCTAGCGGAGGAGACTAGGATTGCAAGCTAGAGAGGAGGGATTATTACCAGAGGTATATCATTCTATTTGTATACCATTTTGAAATTATAATAAAGTTAATTCCATTCCTTTATGTTTATGCCCATTGATGATTATATGTTGTTCATGGTGATCAATTATATGCTGACATAAATCTTATAGGGATAATTTTGGTATTTTTGTTTTTTAGATTTGTGTAGGTCTTTTGGGTCTAGGAGCTTCATTGTCCCTCAAGTTGGTTGCTCCAACCATCTACTAGTTATTTTCTAAGAGGCACGACCTATCATCTTCCTTCACATTCTATATTATTGTTTGCATGTAATGGGATTGTTTTCATTGCACACTTTCTCACATAGATTTGTCTAGTGAGTCTCAGGAAAGGCTCATGGAGAAACATATCCTTGTGATTGATTAATTTTACCATTTAAAAATTAGTGAGTCCACTAGGGAGTCAACCCTAGTGTAGAAAATATCCTCTTTTATTTTTATTTTGGTTTTTTTTGGTCTTTGAGTTTTCTCTATTTCTTGTTGACCTAATTTGGCTGTATTTCAGTCTTATTGGCTTCATATTTGATTAGACTTGGCTTAGATTCAAGATTTAAAGTCATATTATTTGACTAGTTTTGGTACTAAACTAGTATTTCAAGAGTCATATTTGATAATGTGAGGGTTTTCATGGCTTGGTGTGAGACGAACCCTGGTGGGGAGCATAAAAAAGGGGTTTGCATGATTTCGGGAGGTGAAGACCTGACTTCTTTAGTTGTAGGTCTTGAGGTTTCTAAATCTGATTCTGGTGTTTGGGTAGTGTTTGATGAAGTCATCATGCAATCTGGTGCTCCATACTTGGGACAATCTCTTGTATTACTGAAGGGTCTCCTAGAAATGTTCCTAAGAGGCCTGATGGCATAAAATGGCTTGGATTGATCTCAATGTAAGTAGTGACCACTTCTTGGGATACTAAGGCCAACATGCCATATGGTGTGGGTGAATTTGTCTTCTTGTAGTATGTGAGTTGATCAATGGTAATGACCTTTCCCTCATGGGGGAATATCATGATTCTGAACACCGATGAGGCAACTTTGAGCATTTCATACATATAGGTTTGGCCTAGGAGGATATTGTAATCCAACTGGGCGTCAAGTACTTCAATGTTTATTAACATACTTTTTCAAGCCAACTTAACTGGAACGCTAGGATATGGGCCAATGGGGGCAGAAGGGCACCCATCATACGCTCTGAGATTTATGCTAGAAGGCTTAAGTTTAGGGGATCCTAATTTTTTCCAAACATATTTGGACATGATGCATGTGGAATCCCCTTTGTCGACGATGCAATGATGGATATTGATATTCTGGACCGAGAAAGGGATTTGGAAAGTGATAGCTGAGGGTAGCCAAGGAGTAGCTTTGTCCAAGTCAAAGACCATGAGGCAAGAATCAGATGGGTCAATTGCACCTAAAAAGGAAAGTAGGGCTTTACATTGGGTTGGGCACGTTTGCAGAACTTCAAGTGTTGACATAGCTGACGGCGACTAAGCCAAGTCATCTAATATGCTGTAACTATGGGCAACTCTTGAATTGGGCCTTGCACACCGTAAAGGTCCTTTAACCATTTTGGGCATGACCTCAATGGGAGGTCACATAATGTTAAATGATCAAGTAGGTATATCCTTAGCCGAGGTGGATAGACTGAGCTATGGGGAGCCTCATAAGTACAATTCCCATTTGCAAGAGGATGTCCTCTCCTGTAATGAAGATATCATGGTTAGGAGTTTTGTTGAGGTTCCCTACAGATGGGTCTTGTTGCTGGGTATTAATAATTCCCTGATGGGGAAAAGGTTTGTGCATGACTACAATTAGCTAGCACTTTTCCCACTACTATCTTGTATCCTTTTTAAATTGGGAAGCTGGGGATAGTGATGGGTATAATGACCATATTTGCCACAGATGGCTCATGCATTATTAGTCGAAAGGCTAGTTTTCTTGCCCTTTTTCTGCGAATTATTATTGGTCGTACCCTGTTTTTGGTTCTAGTTGGGGTTTTCCCTTCCTGGTGCCCTTGGGGGTTGCTGCTGACTGTTGCCTCCCCGCTCAGGCTCTCCCTGTGGCTTATTTTTTGGTTTTTTGATAGCACCATTAGAACAATTAACTGAATTAAGTTGTTCTTTTGATTGATGTGATGAAGCGAGAGATTGTTGCACTAGATTTCCCAGTGCATTGTTTTGTTTTGGTGGGTTGTTCTGTGGCGAAGTTGGGTAAGGAGAATATTGGTTCTCTTATCCCTAGTTAATGTTCTTGTTCGGGGGAGCAAACGTTCTATCTGTACTCTATTAGGAGTATTGATTTCCTTATGGGGGATGATACGAGCCTCCTTGGGGGGATCATGCTGGTTAACCTTGTTGCCTATATTTTGCATAGGTTTGGTTTGACCATTATAATACCTATTATTTTGTAATGGTGGCGCAACATGGCAAGATAGGCCATTCATTGGATATGCAGGGTATTGGCTGCTACTATTGTGATGTCTTTAGGATAGGGCCCGATTAATTCGTCAGTAGTATTGGATGCGCCTGCTATTTCTCGATAAGATTGTAGGCATGGGGCATATGGGAGTACTTGGTAAATATACCTAGACTGGTTGTAGATCAACTCAAGTTTTTAGGTTTTACTAATGGCTTGTTCCTCGCTTTGCGATATCCACGTATTTTGAGATTTGAGAGGTGAGGGATCTCAAGAAAATGTCTAGGAGGACATTATCTTCAAAATCAGTTTTGCACAGGTTGCAATGTTTCCACCATTTGTGGATGTGGTCCAAAATGTGCGTAGCCTATATTTTCTTGAAATTGGTTAGAATCTCCATCCTAGAATCATGGCATATTGGGAGTTGGAAGAAAGTAAGGAGTGATTTAGCTAAAGTGCTAAAGGTTCCATGAGACGCAAAGGGTTGGTCTATATACCACTTTGCAGTAAACCCTATTAAGGTGCGTTGAAATAGCCTTCATCTAATAGTATCTTCCGTGATATTGTTAGATGAACACCACAAGTGAAATGTCATGGCATGGTTCATTGGGTCTTCACCCTACTTTCCCTCAAATTTTCAAATATCTTAAGGGATCTTTGTGGGCATAGATGACCAATTTTGGCCATGTTCGATTGGGTCATTTGTGAGCATTCTTAAATATGGGAGATTTAGCCAAGCTAAAAATGGGATTTGTGCATTTTCTACCATCGCCAAGTGATTCTGGATAGCTATGTGTAGTGGAGTCCTCTGTGGGGATGCCACGAGAGGATTACCCTAACGGGTAGCTCGGGGACTGTCCGGAGGAGAAGTATGTATGCTCCCAAAGGGGGTAGCATGCGGGAATCCTTCAGGAGTGGTGAAGGGTGTCCCTTCCCATGGAGGAGTTCTAAACAATTAATTACAATAGATATACCTAATACTTCAAAAAGGTGGTTAATTACCCTTATCATGCATAAATATTGTAGATCCCACAATTTTATGCAGTAAATACACTTTAATTCATAGAAAACAGATAATTGAGCAAAGATGCATAAACATAAACAAAACTAAGGAACAAGGCATAAATGCAATAGATTCAATCCAAAATAGTCTTTATTAGATTTAGCATTCAGTTATAAACTCTTTCCACCTTGCACACTCAGCTGTAGGGGCCCATGCACTTAGCTGTGGACTTACCAAGGTCTCCGCGCACTCAGTTGTATGAGCCTTCCCCTTTCGCCTAAGTCCAAGAAACCGATCTTTCCTACCTTAACACCTTGCCAATGATTATTTATCAAAAGTTCTATATCTAGACTCACTATGAATCAACTATATATATCTTTCTCATTACAATACCATGGCTTGCGGCCCATGGGTGAGTCTCAAAACCTACCTATCACCTACCCATACAAGGGACTATTGACTATTACTTAGCTTTGTGCTCCACTTCCTTATTTCATAGATACTTTACATTATTTTAACTTTTCTGACAAAATCTGACCCTAGGGACCCCATACCAATAAGACCCCAACACAAATATGGTGACTCGCCCTCATGTCACTCAGCTAGCTTCTCCACTTTGTGGAAAAGTTCGCTAAACTCCATATTCAAGACTTCAAGATCCACTATGCTCTATACAACAACTTGCTGCATTTCTTCGACCAGATTCTTTGTAGTTGGCCCCTCCATCGCGAGGCGCATGGTCCTCTGTGTCTACTGGAACGTCTTCATCTTCTCTTGGATAGCCAGAGTAACCTAGCTTTCTTCCTTTGTCCATGATTGAATCTGAACCTTTAATAGTTGTTCTTTGTGCTACAGCTCCTCAACCTGTGCCTACAACACCTTCATTTCTTGTAAGCGTGCAAAGCACTGGATTGGCACCAAAGTGCGTGCAGTTGCCCTCATCTCATGGAATTTCTCCTGTGCCTCTCTGATCTCTGTACCTAATCTCTGCAATTTAGAGTCCTCCTACAAAGTGGTCCATAACTCCATTGCCTGTTCAAATATAGAATTGTAGCTTGTTCACTGCACTATTTAAGGTAGCCATATGTTCCCTCATGGCGACGCCGCGCTACTCCCTAACCTCATACAGAGTAGTTGGTTACAGTTTCATTTGTAGTTCCACAATCTTCATATGAAAATTGAAATTAACTTAGCCTACCTCCACTTTGGACTGTCGTACTGCAGCGGCCAATTTTCAAACCTTTGCTGATGCGGATCTGGTACTGAGTTACACACTTGTGTAATTGCTGCTTCTAGGCTTTGGATTCACGTTATGATCTCTTCTTTTTCCTTAAGAGCCTAAACCTTCTCAGCAAAGATCTACTCATTGTTTTTTTACTTCTCTTATTACCGATAGCGTGCGTTGTTCTTTGATCTGAAGCTCATTCGAGACTCCCGTGATGTAGCGCGTGGAGGGTCTGAAGTGGCAGTGTGACTAAATTCATACCTACTCCTTTGATCTTCCTGAGATGGGCATTGCCTTTCTCTGACTCCGTGCGTAATTTTCCTTTTGGAAAGGAAATGAATTTGAGTTCTAGAGTCCATTCTGGTTCCATGATGCTCCAACTCACTTGCTATAGGCTCGCTTGAACCTTGCTTGCTTGTCCAATTTTCTCTTGAATTATGCCTATCTGAATCTACAACTTCCATAGATCCTTTTGGATGCTCCCCAACATTTGCATGTACTGCTACTCAAATTGAGTCTATATATCTAACGTAGTGTCTCTGAACTTATCCCCAATTTCATCAAGGTCCCCTTCTGTGAGGACCATTGGGTCAATGCATGCTTGCTTGTTTGATTTGTGATTTTTCCTTAGTCCGGAAGTTGTCTCGTTTTGTTGCTTCGATAGCCTGAAATGAGTTCTCTATGCATCACCCTCGCCTCCTTCCTGATTAGACTACTCTAGCTCTTTAGTATGCTCGGAAGCCGATGCTTTGACTTCCACTATGTCCATTTTGTCAGCGCGCTCTTTCTCAACACGCTCTTTCTTGGTGCGCTATTTTTTAGCAGCTTTCTTAGCAGGAGCTGCCTTAGTGGTAATATATTTCTTCTTTCGAGCGGCCTTCTCTCATGTCACTGCTTGCTTTACTTCTTTATTCTTCTCCTCAGCTGTTGTCTGCGTGGAGGAGCTCTCTTCTCCTTTACCGGTTCCTATGCCAAGGTCTGTGGGCTCCTGCCACTTCACTGGCCATAGTCACATGATTTCGTACACATTGACCTCTGTAACTAAGTATGGAAACTTATGCCATGTCTTCTTAGTGTCTCTCCTGGCTCGGATAGATACATTGTGAGAGTTAGACTTAAATTCCGCGAAGGCCCTTAATTACTCAATCAAGGTTGGAGACAACTTGGCCTCTGACTTATCACTGTGTGCAGGTCCATCTCGATCAATATCTAGAAAACTTTAGACTCCATGATCCTCTCCAAATCCTTCATCACCCACAGCGAAGTGAACTTCACTTCCTCAAGTAAATATTCTTCTTGCAGAGGGAACTGACTATCCTCCGACAGTCGCCATGCAACTAATATAATCAACAACAAGAGCCAAGCATAGTGAAATGCCTTGCTCTCCTCTTGCGCTTCGTGGAAGCTGGCTAAGAAATCCTTACAAAGGTAGTGTGCCTAGTTGTACTACACCCCCTTTGTGCACTGTTTAGCCAACGAAATTACTGACGCCGAAACCTCGTTTGTGTGACATTTTCTCATGATCTTCCCAGCCAAAGATCTGAGTGGAAAAATGCACCGCTTGGTTTGTGATAGAGTAGATAGAATATCCATACAAATTATTGATTAGCCCAAGCTTGGTATTCATTTTATTAGCAAGCTCCTTCTCTTGCTCTTTCCTCCAAACTCCTTGGCTGGGTCTGCCCCTTTATAAGGAAACATCATAATTCGATGGATCAACATATCTGTTATGGGGATGGGTTCACTTAACCACAAACACTCATCATGCACCAACGCGAGTAATTGGCGCACACAAACAATATTGATAATTGATTGGTGGAAGTGCAACACACATAGCATATGCAAAAATCTGGCCTGCTCGATGCCTTTAACCCATTTCATCGGTTCTAACCTTGTGACCCTAGTTTCTTCATAGTAAATTTTGGTCATGTATTTATTAGTGGTCAAGTGAGGAAATTTCTCATGGTCGGCAAGATTCCAATCCTCCATGAATTTTCCCGATTTTGGGTCCTTGGTTACCTTTTATTTCCCTTTCCATGGAGGGATATACATCAGGAGCCTCGTGATAAGCTTGCCCTCATCAGCATCTAGTTCCTCAGTGCGATCGCGAGTTTATTCTACTTCCAAATCGACGGGTTCCTCCGGTTGCTTTGCCTTGTCCTTCTGCTCTTTCTGTCAAACCTCTGGGTTCTTCCTCAGTGACTGCCTCACCTGTATAGGTTGTGGTTTCTTCTGCTTCTCCTTAGAAACCGATTTCTTTGGCTTAGGTGACCCTGGTGCCATAGGCACATATGGCATAGCTTCCATGGACACAACTTCTGGGGATTTTTCTTGAGAAACAACAGCTCCAGAACTTACTAGCTCAAACATTTGTTCAAGGATAATCTTCTAGTTTTCCTTAGGTAATTTCGCGAATGTTGGGCTTGTAACAAAATTCTCCCAAGTCTGCTAATTCATAGAGTGAAGACAATAGTGCTCATACGCAATTCTCAGAAGGAAAAGTGTTCTTCGACATACCAATACGCTAGATTTATAGGTGATTTTGAATTCAAATATGACTATTCCCTCCATTTTCTGACCATAAATGCAGATTTGGCAGCAGATCTCCAAATATTTTCACCATAAATGTCACCTACCCACTCCTCCTAACAAGATTTTTTCTATCCAATCATGAACAATGACTTCAATGACTACTTTTGGACCCAGCTACGTGGCACCCTTCTCTGTGGTGTAGCTCATCCATCGCAACTTCATCTGTTGCAGCTTCATCTATCACAACTTCATCTGGTGTACCTCCTGTGTCCATCACGTAACATTCTTACTACCTTTTCCTCTTCTTTGGGCAGTGTAGTTTATAGTCCCTCTCTCCCTTTCAGCTACCTAGAGTGCTAAGACTATCCTGCTACCATATAGTTATTACGTGGGGGTAGGACCCCCTATATCCAACTTCAAGAGACTGCTATTCACCCTTCCCGAGAACATTTCGTCGTTCAACTTCACAAGCGGAACTGCGCCACCATATATGATATCCTTAACAACATATAGGCCCAAACAATGCATTTGAAATTTTCTCAAAAACTTTATGAACTTACTATCATAGAGAAGAACCAAATTGTTCACCTTAAACATGCACAACTTAATATGCCTATCGTGCTAGGCCTTCTCATGTTCCTTTTTCTCTTGCTGGTGAAATCCTGCAAGAAATCGATCTTCTTCCAACTCCATTAACTGTGCAATCCGTTCCTCCAAGGTGTCGTGATCTATCATTTCTGTCAAAGTCATAATGTGCAAGCTTGGAAAAATATATTCCATAGGCATCACTGTATTGACCCCATAGACCAACCTAAATAGAGTTTGTCCTATCAAATTCTTGCACGTCATCCGATATACCCATAGGACTGCTAGTATTCACACATCCCAATCGTTCCTCTTTGCATTACAAACCTTTGTCAACCATTCTCCAGAATCTTCTTGAATGCTTCCACTGTCCATCAGCTTGGGGATGATTGGGCATTCTCCAGAGCCTCACTCTATTTATACAATCCCATGGTCCGAGGACCATTGGTAGGCCGACCTTACATTATAAACTAGGGCGGTCAACCTTATGACTCTAACATACTTCTGCACCCACAATTCGTGGGGCTTTACAACATTATTCGGTTAAAACATGGGCTTTGAGCCCCAAAACATGCCTCAAGGTGGGGGGCATTCCATGCCCAACAGGCCCCCAACATAAACATCATGACTCGCCCTCGAGTCACTTTGTTGGTGTGGCGATCTTGGCACAGAGTTCCTCGAATTGTCTTCGAACTGTGCTAATGTTGGTAACGCACTACGCTGCTGCTTGTTGAATCCGTTGCATCCTCCGTTCTAAGACTCCTGTATCCGAATTATTTCCCTACATCTGTACTAGTATCTTCTGCGCATGTTTATAGTCCTGTGCCTTTGTCTGTCTCCTCAGAGCACAAAGGCTGTGCTTCGGCTGGCTAGTCAGATAGTTGGCACACCCGTGTAGGGCTTCAAGTGGCAACCATTCACTTTCCCTAGGAAGGGTTCTCCATTTAGTTTGACTAGCTGAACCATGCCTCCATCTATGACCTCCTTAACCACGTATGGTCTTAGGCAATGCATTCTGAATTTGCCTGGAAATTTTTCAAACTTACTGTCATACAGCAACACTAAGTCGTTTACCTTGAAGGTGCGCAACCTAATATGGCAATCGTGCCAGGCCTTTTCACGTTGCTTTTGTACCTGTTGATGAAAACCAGCCAAGAATTGTTCCTCCTCAAGTTCTTCCAATTGCGCAAGTCGTTCCTACAGAGCTTCATGGTCTGTCATATCTATGGGTGGTGCTATGCACGGACTAGGTTTCGCATGCTCCGTAGGGATTACAACCCCTGCTTCATACTTCGGCTTTAGAAGTGCTCATGCGGTCAGGGTTTTGCACATGGTCCTATAAGCCCATAGAACCGATGGTATGCGTAGGTCCTAGTCAGTGCATCTCAGATGGTGGACCGTGGTCAACACTTTGCACACCTTGTCAAAGGCTTCCCTGCATATAATCTTCAGCGCGCTTGGTCATATCATACTTCGTCATTTGCGCTCTCATCGTGCTCACTCTTGCTTGTTGTTCCTATTTTCTAAAGTGAGGACAGTGTGCATTCGTGCAGGTTGTGTACCATATGTCTGTACCCATCTGGAGAGATGGGCATGCAGGCTGTTTCATCCATCATACCCGGCTTCCATCAATAGCTAAGGCTTTCCAAACCATATGAGCATCATCCTCTTGCAGGCGCGCCAGTCCTCAAAAATTCTTTGATGCGTACCCCACCACCTTACGAGCTTAAAGCGTAGTACCCATTTTAGAGCATCAAAATGCTATTTTCTAGCACCTCTCTTTCATATTTGTTTAGGAAGTCATCCACCTCGGTCAACCCATCATACATAGGCAGATCCCTTATCTCCATTGTCACACATTGTAGTGATCTTACCATCATGTTGCAATTGAGCGTAGTTACCTTGTGTAACCAATTCTGCCATCTTTCTATTTCCTCGTCTGAATCTGATGTGCAGGAGCTCTTGTGCTCCCACAAAATCCTGCCATCTGCAGTTGGATTCACCCAATCCTGTTCTTGAGCGGTTATCTTGTAGATACAATCTAGATTGTCTTCGCTCTCGTCGTCGTGCACTAGTTCTGTGTAGCGTGATTCTTTTGCAGGGTCTAAAGGTACCACTACACGCAGTGCCTTTTTCTCAAAAATCATTTTGTGTTTCATTAGATTTATCACTCCATTCATGCCCAATCTATTCCCAGTAGCACGAGACAAGGAATGCTGTCATAAAAAATCTCTATCACTTCGAAATTTGCAAGCGCTCTCACACCTTTGATATCTACCATTATTCCTTGCAATATTCCCATCGGTAGGATATTCTGCTGGTTGGCCATTCGCAATTGAATATGAGACCATTGCAACGTGTGTCTGCCTTGTGCTTCCATGTCTACTTTGGTAGTACATTCCCGTTCGATCCTAGATCCAGAATCATTTGATCCATTTCATATTCCCCGATTTGTGCGGTCAATCTCATCTCCCTTCCTATTTGTGTTATGTGCTTCCTGAGCTTTCGAACTACATGCGGTTCTCCTGACCCAACGCACCTAGTGATGAGTTCCTGCAGTCCCATCACAACCTTGCTGTCACGCAGCAACTTCATGTATGTCTCCAGAAAGGTAGTAAGCATTGATGGGTCCATCTCTGGTTCTAGTTTGTCTTTAGTACCTGAAGTGGAGGCCTCCATGAAGCTCTTCTTAGCTTCCATGAATGTGTTATGAAACCAGCTCAAGAAAAAGATAGAAAAGATAGATCAACGCCTTAAAATTCAGCCTCTTCGAGGGGGCAACCTC
>APFE030162108.1:1969-12246 GCA_000404065.3 Pinus taeda | reverse complement strand
ATAACTAGTTCTACTCATGAGCTTCAGCAATAATGATTTATCTCTTCTTAATCCAACATCTACTAAGAGTACAAAAGTGCAACATCAGTAGTAGATATTAAACACATATATCAATAAATCCTATTCCATTCATTCATCAAAACCTCCTTGGAGGGTGCAAAAGTGCATGTTCTGAGGACAAGTTTTTGACAAATTTCACGACCCTTCTCTAAATGCATGAGGAGGGTTTAAATACTACTAGCTAAAACTAAAAATAATTTATTACAAAAATGTAGGATGCGGTTTAAATGACCGTCCTCATTTCAGGGAAAAATAAAGCAAAATTAAAACTAAAACTGAATCTAAAACTAAAACTGGCAACTATCTATGTATATGTTCCTTGTAGTCGCAAGCATTCTACATTTGCCTGAGGAGAGTTGGCTGACCGACTTCCGACTTTAGCTGTCTTGCGAGAACATAATTGACAAGTGTTGGCACCATCTTCTCGGCAAAATTAATGATACATTTGAGAGTCATGCACTGACTGTGGGGTTTTACCAAGTACGTCTAGTAAGAATCCCAATTCAACTTGGTTAACCTTTTGACGGAATTTTCCCTCTCTTGAGCCTTTTGTCTCTAGCTTGTTTGTAGATGCTGTACATTTGGTAAATACCTACATACCACTTGAGGATATCCTTGATAAATACTAGTGGTTTTAGAATTTAGGTTTTGCCTTTCGCCTTTAACACTTTTTTCTACAAATTTCCGGGCTTACAGGTGACTGAGCGATTAGAGGCTTTCCTTTTTGAGGGGTTTTGCCTAGCGATATGTGATTAGCATTAAGTGTTAATCACACATCAGAAATTGCCTCCGTTTCTCGATCCGGGCTTCCCTGGTGTGATTTTTGCCTCTTGCACGCTTTTTGTTAGAGGATATAAACCTTAAATTTTATTGAAAGAACGACTCTATGAGTTCTTAGTTCTGAGTTTTAAATTGTCGGTCTATTATCTTAGCACTATCTAGTACCCTTTTGACCATGTCTGTGTATGGGAGAATTTTAGGCCTTGCCGCTATCTGGTGCAAGAATGAACATGCTAGTTCTGTAATAGACGCCTCAGATGACCTGCGTGAATCTGCAGTCACTGTAACCTCCATTACTCTGGGATTTTCTTCCTCAAGTAGGTTGTGCATGCTTTCCCAAATAGTAACACCGACATCTCTGTTGCAGGTGGTGTCTGTGTACAAGGGTGTCATTTCTTTATCTTCAGAACTCAGAGCTTTTCCCTTCTTTCCCATAATATTCTGAACACTGCTATGTATACTTCTTTGCTCTTCGCTCCTGCAGTTTACAAATGAGGCAAGAGTAATGATAAGAAAAAGTTGATGGGAAAGCTTTAAATGCTGAAAACATATAAAATGTATCACCTTACGTGAAATGGCTTTTCAATCAGATCAAAACCATATTTCATTAATGATTGCCAACTAACTCATTAATTAACATTAACGCGCATAATTGGGCATCGGTTTATGGGAAAAATTTTTTTTTGAACGACGACCCCTGAAGATCTGCGATAAGGCGATTTTGAGATTTGCTTCGCAATATTGCATATCGCAATATCGCAGATCACAATATCGCAGATCACAATATTGCTACTCTGTTGCATGTGGCAACCATCCATTAACATGTTTTCTGCGAAATGCGATTTGCGAGACTCGCCATTGCATATCAGCGGTTTAGACATTTCACCTGAAGTAATATTTGAGGCATGTGATGCGATGAGTATCTTTTAGTGCGTGATTTTGCATCGTGATTTCACAATCTTAGGATTCCACTTGTAGGAAAGCATTCATTAACTTTTAGCGATGTGGTGCTTTTTATTGAGAGAGTGGATTTATTCGAACTTATCATAAAACTTAAATATTTTTAGATTTTTCGAGTATTCTCCTAAGTTTATGATAGTAAGTTTTATTCAAAAAGGGAATACAAGTACTAATTTTTTTTTGAATAAGGGTCCCCACTTATTTAGTATTAGTAATAAAACTAAATAAGAAGGGGGGTTGTTGCTGGCCACAACAATTGGCGATTCACTCGGAAGAACCAATTATCTCTACTTTTCTTTTGAATTTTCTAAACTTCCAAAATAGAAAACTTTTTTAGAAAATCAAATTTCATTATAGAAAGATAAAGTACATCATGCTTTCAGCTGTTAATGATAGATTGTTTCTTCTATGTTAACTTTGGTTATTAACTACCTAGAGCGAGTCATTGTATCTACATCAGTCACTACTTCGTTTATAAAGATAAAAAACAAAGACTTCTTTGTAAATCAGTTTTAAATATGCTCATTTTTCATAGGTAGAGTTTCTGCTGCCAGCAGGCGTTTATAGCCTCGACAGGGTTACCTGTTACCCAACAATGCTCCTGTATCCTACTTGGAGAAATATACGATTTTCAAAGAGAAATCCGTATCCACACTTATTGCTTTTATTTTCTTTTAATCCTTAAAGAACAATGCCTTGGTTTGGTAGCCAAATTATGACAGTGCCACTCACTTGATTTATAACTTTGCTGAACAAGCTGGCTTGTGATGAGACCTCTTGTCTGTTTATTACAACAATCTTGAGTCATTGCCCTATTGTGGTATGCAGTTTTGGCAAAGTCAGCAAGCTATAATATATATGATCATGATAAGTCGGCTTGTGATGAGACCTCTTATTCTTTAAGTTTAAAATGTATTGTTGGATTATTCCTTTGAAGCTCGTAATTTCCTAAGTGGGGAGGAAGTCATTGTTTCCTTAAGAATAGATCTGGATGACATTTGTAGACTTTTTTGGAAAGAGCTTTTCTACAGAGAATCATTGCTTTGTTATTGATACTTTTCATTTGACTGATATAAAACAAATTCCCACTAAAGGTCGTTTTTTTTTTTATCAAAATTTACAAGGTTGAAACTGGTATCATTTTCAGGCTTATTGCCTTTGACTGTATCTGTCAATAATAATGACCAATTTTCTAAAACAATTCTATTTATGCAAGTAAAAAAAAACAAAATCTAAAAGAAATACTTGTCTTTTTCATGATTTCCAAATGTAACCATTTACAACTGGTTTTATTATGAAAATAAAGGAAAAACTAATCTACAAAAATAGAAGACTGATCTCCTATGGAAAGTATTTTTTGAGGATCTGCCTGTTAACAGGTAAAGATTCTCTTTTTCCTGTTAAATCTTGTAACATAAAAGTGGATGGACCTATGATTTCTACAATTTGGAAAGGGCCAAGCCACATTTGTTGAAATTTCTTATGTTTTCCCTTTTCCTCATGACCCTTGTCCCATTTTAAAACTAGATCTCCCATCTGAAAGTCCTTTCTAGATATCATGTTTGAATCAAAAGAAGCTTTTACTAATGCTTGGTGATGAGCATGAGTTATTTTAGCCTGTTCTTGTTTCTCTTCTAGCTTAAGGATTTGCAACTGCCTTAGTTGTAAGGAAGAAGTTGGTGTTTCGTCAACATATTGAACTAAGGTCAAAGAAGGAATCACTAGATGAGTTGGAAGGACCACTTCTTTCCCATACACTAAATTAAAGGGAGAAGTGCCAATAGAGGCTTTCTGTGTTATTCGGTCTGCCCATAGAGCATATATTAAGGATTTGTGCCAATTCTTATGAGTTTTATCAAAGGTTTGCTTAATGATTCTGATTAAGTTTTTATTCGTTGATTTAGCTAACCCGTTTCCCTGTGGGTCATAATTGGCAGAGTATTTAAATTTAAAACCTCTTTTGAGTGCAAATTCAGTCATAGCATTGCCAGAAAAATACGATGCATTATCAAAAATTAAAGCAGAGGGTAAATCAAACCTGGTGATTATGAACTGATCTATGAAATCAATGATGTGTTCCGCATTACCTGTCTTGAGAGGAACTGCTTCTACCCATTTAGTAAAATAATTTGTAGCTGTAAGGATATATCTACGCTGTTTAGAAGAGTGAGGAACGATATCACCTATTATATCCAATCCCCATTGATCGAAAGGTTGATCGATATTGACTGGTTGCAATGGAAACGATGGTTTCTTTTGTCTCCCAGCAGCAGTTTGAAAAACTTGACATTTCCTTACATAGCTATGCGCATCTTTGAATAGTGTAGGCCAATAATAGCCTGCGCGCAGGATTTTATGTGCTGTAGCATCTCCAGCATAATGTTCACCTGCTGGTCCATTGTGGAGTTCCTGCAACACCTTTTCAGCTTCAAATTTCTCAAGGCATCTAAGGAGAACAGAATCATAATTCATTCTAAAAAGTACATCGTTCACGAGTTGATATTGCTTAGCCTTCAACCTTAGGGCTCTTTTCTTTGTATAATTGAGGTTTGAAGGAGCATATCCATTCTTTAGATAAAATATGATATCAACGTATAATGATTCAATATCATTTAGGATTACCTCATACGTTTGTATTTCTGTAGATGGTGTTTCAAAAATAAGCGATGCTCCAGCCAGCATTTTGCAAAAGCCTCAACCTTTTACAATATTTGCTGGCTTAATTTCAACGTCTTATTCTTGTAAGGCAGTAACCTAATTGGTTCTTTTCTCACCCACTTCTTTCTGTACTAAGAGATTTCTTACCACTGGAAATGGTACTATGATTTTTGTATGGGTTTTAAGCAGAAAGGGTCTGAAATGTTTGATTGCTTTGAAAATAGCATAAGATTGTTTCTCGACATCTGAATAATTCAATTCAGCCCCTTGTAGATTGGAATTGAAAAAGGCAATTGGGGCTTCCGCTTTGTCTTGATTTGCTTGAGTGAGTATTGCAGCATATGATCTATCAGAGGCAAATGTATATAAAATGAAAGGATCAGAAAAATTTGGAGTTGCTAAAGATGGAGCATTAACAATTGCTTGTTTAACTAGATTTAATGCTTCATATTTGTCTTGGCCCCATTTGAAGATTGAGTTCTTTTTAATTATTTCTTGCAAGGGAGATACGATCCTTGAAAAATCTGGGACAAATCTCTTAACAAAATTAAACTGGTCAAGGAAAGATTGCATAGCTTTCTTGTTGTGACGCAAGGGTATTTCAGAAATCTCTTTGATTCTATTAGGATCAATATGGATTCCAGGTTTTGACACTATAAATCCAAGAAGTTTTCCTTCACTTAATGGAAAAAAGGACCCTTTTTTTTTTCGGTTAAGTGAAATTCCATACCTTTGGCAACGTTGGAAGATCTGTTTTAAGTCACTGAGATGATTTCCTTGTTTTTTGGAATATACAGTTATATCATCCAAGTAGATTACTACTAATTTGTTTACTAATCCCTTAAATGTGATATCCATGGCCCTTTGAAATGTGGCGCCAACATTGATCATACCGAAAGGAATCTTTTGATATTCATAAGTACCCCATTTGGTTATGAACGTGGTCTTTAATTGATCGTCGGGATGGACCAAAAATTGATTGTAGCCGAAGAAATCATCCAAGAAGGACATTAATTATGATCCTGCAACTTCCTGTAATATTTGCTCCATGGGAGGCAAAGGAAAAATATCCCTTTGGTAGGCTTTCTTAAGATTTCGAAAGTCAATGAAAATTCTAATGTCTCCGTTTTTCTTTCCAACGGGAACCATATTGGAAACCCATTTAGATTGTCGAACGGGAAAAATGGTTTTGGCTTTCAATAACTTATTGAGCTCAGATTTGATCTGGTTTTCTAGATTAGGATGGATCTTTCTCAGCTTTCACAGGACAAGTTTTTCATCGTTTATCATTGGGATAGTATGTTGAATGATAGAAGTGTCGTAAGTCTTAAGTTCATCGTAGTTCTAGGCAAAGACATTTTTGTATTGTTTCAGGAGATGAACATATGCTAATCTTTCTTCATGGGCTAGGCCAAGACCTAGATTGATATTTTGAGGCTTGGTATCAAATCCTAGATTTACTAATTCATAGTTCAAAGTTGAACTTTGAAGTTTTGAATTGGTTGATATTTTGAATCGATCTTTCAAATCATATAGGTCTTCCAATTTGACCACTGATTTTGGCATAGCATTATTAGTGCTATCTTGTTGCAATTGTTTGTCATGTTGGTCCTCATCTATTATCTGATTAATGTAAGATCCTTCTGATGTGAGGAAGCTTATAATATTAGGATCATCGTTGAAATTCTCCAATTGGTAATGTTATCAGGAATCGAGGGTCTAAAGATTAATTCGATTGAAAATCTATCGGGGCTATAGTCTTCTGAGGGAATGAGCTTGGAAGCTACGTTTTCCAAGAGGTCAGCACTAGCATTTTGGAGTCTGGGAATTGATGAAATATTAAATGCTATAAAATGTTCAGTCAGATCTTGTAATAAAGATTGATAATGCTTTAAATGACCTGATAGACAATGTATAGTATTTCGTACCTATCTGATAACAATTTCAGAATCTCCGAAGACTTATAGATATTTGATATCTAATCCGATTGATTTGTATAATCCTTGGACTAAAGCCTCGTATTCTGCAGTATTATTGGTGCAATCGAACTCGAGTATACAAGTTAGCATCATTTTGTTTCCCTTTGGACTGATTAATACACATCCTGCTCCTGCTCCTTCGTTAGACTTAGAACCATCAAAAAATAACTTCCAGAATAAATATTTATTTACAGGACTATCTACGAAATTAACACATTTAGAACTATCTGTTTGAGAATTTTTTTTTTACTTGAGATAAAACAAAATGTTCTAAGTAAGGTGAAGTATGAGAACTAAAATTTCCTAAGAAAGAATCAACATAATAGTTGCCAATTATATTGCTCCTATATGCTACAGGTTCATTTTCTCCTTCCAATTCTATTACTATGTATTTCTGATGTCTTTCTCACTCAACCTTTATTTGATTTGGTTTACCATTGTAAGGGAGCCACATATGCGACCAGTTAGTTGTGAAATATCCATGAAACTTTTCAGACCAATCTCTACGAAGAATTAGGCCATAAAATTCTGGAATGTCTGCAACTAAAATGTCGATAACTTGACATACCTTTGGATTAGATGACAACCTTATGGTAACCTGATTTAGTTCACCGATCACTTCAACTTGCGACCGGTCCAACTGAACTATGCATACTGCTGATTTTTGAGGTTGAATGTTCAACTTTGCACATATTAATTTAGGTAAGATATTAGATGAAGCTCCTGAATCAACTAAACAATTATGCAAATTTTTGTTGAAAACTTCATAAGTAAGAAGAAATGGGGAGTACGAGATCTTGACCTTCCTCCAATTAAAGCGATATCATTTGGATCAACTTTATTAGTCACATTAGTTGGAGGTCTTCCCATCTCGTGAGAAGCTTGCGAGATTACAACGCCGGGTAGAGGTGCAAATGGTACTACTGGTATTTCTTTCAAAAGAATCTTTTGCTGATGTTTTAACTTGCCTAACTCATAAAAAGTAATGTTAGCCCTAGTCTTCTTCATGTCTTCTATGATATTATACTCCTAATCAGAAACAATCGATGTTTTAGATTGAGTTAGTGAATCTGTTTGGACTGGGCTTGTTTGAGTCACTTTGGGTGCTTTCTTTTTTGCTACGACTTTATCCTTAGAAATCGAGCTTGCGCTCTTTGGCTTAGAGGTAGGTTGAGGAGGATCGAGTTGATTTCTACTTCTAGTATTGACCGGTGATGCCTCTTGATCCTCTTCATCTGGGAGGATAAAATTCCACATTCCTTGTACTTCTACAACTTCTTCTTCATCAATAGGCTCTTCGTTAGCAATTTCCTCTTCTTCTTCTTCTGATTTAGCATTTGTAATAGCATTGGGAGATTTTGAATCAGTTGAAGAATTTCTTCTATAAGGCTTGTATGGCTTTTTTGAAGAAGTCTCTGCTAATTGTTTCTTAATGTCAACCATTTCATTAGACATGGTTTTCAAAACTTTCTACAATCCTTCTAAATCAAATGGGTCTTTCGATTTTTTCTTTGGATCTTATTTAAAAATAACCTTCTTAGATTTTCGTTCATCAACGACGTTTTTCTTTTCTAAGGCTATGATTCGTTTCTCTACCGCTATTACTTCCTTCATATTGTCAGCTAGAATTGTTTTGTTAGCCATATCAATGAAGATTGCTATGTTTGATGGTAGAGAAGATATGTACCATTCACTTCGAACTTCTTCGCTAGGCTTGGAAGCGGTAGCAATTTTGTTCAACAGTTTATTCAAACGTGAGTTGAAATCTTTGATAGGTTTGTTGGTACCATTCTATGACCCCTTTTTCCCTCCCAAAACATGACCATTTCCTACCTCTTTTCATCATTTATCCCTCAAATGCCTTGGAAATTGATTAATTAATAGTTTTATAGTTGCTGAATTGCATTTAAATTGATTTAGGGGTTTTGTGTTAATAAATTAGGATTTTTGGCCTAAATAACTACAGGAAGTCTCAACAACCTATAAATGGCTTATCGTTTGACATGTGGCATGACAGCCAGGCCAGAGCAAAACGTATGGGCGAAAAGAGGAATGTCCAAGCATGGACAAGCACCTATCCCGCAGCGGAAACATCCCTCCTATATGCACGGTCAACGCCTGGTCAACTATGGCATGTTGGCACAAAGGCAACAACAACACACAGTTACAATCAATTCGATTTTTAGTTGTTTCCTAGTTTTTATGAGCGTAAGTTAGGATAGGAACATCTTTGCGTTTTTGTAAAAGCAGCAACAGCCGCCCATAGATAAACATCCATTTTTCAAAGGATGTGAATGTATGTAATTAAAAGGCCGAACCTGGTTATATGTTAGTTTACCTTTTGATACTTCAGACCTTACGTTTTATATATACATTTATTGTTGCCTCAGAACAGAGATTTTGATTTAATATAAGATTGCATTATAATCTCTGTGCGTTGTTTGATACTGTGATCGTGGAGTAACAATCTCAGTGTGCCAAGAACATGGACGGGCCCTGCGTGCATGGTATACCGATATTTTAATTACGTTTACATTGCATCTACATTGTTAGTTTAATTACATTTTACAGTCAAGCGTTTGAATGGTATTTGATATTGATTTATATGCACAGGGATTTGATTGATGCTTACGTTTGTGTTTATGAATGCGCCGTTAGATGTCTATGTATGCGCTTGAACAAACCCTCATCTGGATTGTGAATCATATCCTGTAAAGGATTCGATCCAGGGTTGCTTTGTAAAGCACTGCTATGGATGATGCTTACGATTTTTACTTTGCATGTTTATAATAAATATTCATGACTGTTGAGTGCCATTAAACAGGGGTTTCATGTTTGGTGTCTCTGTAAGGGGACCGAAGCCTTTACATACAGTGATACATAGCATGTTATGGATTGCATTTTAGTTGTTAATGACATATGGTTTGATGCTTAGTTAAAGATTTGATTGATAGTTTAATATTAGATCTAGTCTCAGCACTGTACTTATGAATAATAGGCCTAGAGTAGATCCTTTATGTCTATATATTTTAGGCACACGCCTCTAAGTATACGCACCCTGGTTGATAATAAATTTAGCCCAATCTAGCACCCTAGAGAGGACACTACATTTTGGCACCATTACAGGGGACGCGTACTTAAAGGATTGAAAAGAAAAATTTTTTAATAAACAAAAATCAACAAAAATACAGTCAAAAGTCATGTTCATTTATGCCTAGGTTTAGAGACAATCAGGGTAGATTCATAAGAACCCCCCACCATTCAAAAACTAACCCATCATCATCAGGAGCAGACTCTGTAAAGAATTCAACACCAGCTGAGGAAAATTTCATTCAAGCATTAGAGGATAAACAAAAATCAGGACAGAGACTTACCCTCGTTGAAAGGCAAACTTTATTCATACATAAATCACAGAGAGGGACTTTCTTAGGTCTGCCACACAAGGAGAAAGTAGCACAGTGATTCAATACACTCCAGAGATTGAACACTCTCCAGAGACTGAACACTCTTACCTTAATCGCCTCTTTGAAGGAAGTGACTCTGATACAGAGAAATCTACTAAGATGGTTGAGGAAGGAGATGGGTCAGCACCACATCAAAGACAGAGAGATGAGGAAGAGTCCACTTTTCCTTTTCCCATACAAGAACCACAGGAAGATGATGAGATCAAAATGAAAAATATACCACCATCAGTGCTACCTAATTTCTATGGTATGGCTTCAGAAGATCCGGACTCATTCTTGTTCGAATTTGACATTGTATGTCGGACATATGGCTATATTGATGATGCCCATAGGCTCAGACTTTTTCCAGCCACACTAAATGCATCAGCCTTGAGAT
>APFE030162095.1:56304-83958 GCA_000404065.3 Pinus taeda | reverse complement strand
AATTTATTTTTAGGTCAAGCACCCATTGAGTGCTTCTAGGTTTTTCATAAAGTCAATTGAATCATTGTCATGTATTGAAGACCCATTTGGGTATGTTACATATTGTAAAGAAAAAATTATTAAGTCAAAATAGAGTCAAAAGACCCTCCAAGACCTCATCATGGCACAAAGATCAAGTCGGCCTACATGAAGGGAAAAGTCAGCCTCAAGATAGCAATTCGTACCTCTCACAAGCCTATAAATGAGAAGGAATTCGACCTCATTTACACGCTCACTCAAGCAAGCTCGATCTCCTCAAGATAGAAGTTGAAAAAGGATGAAGAAGAAAAATATCAAGATCGAAGTTTTTGGGCCTCTCTCTCTCTCTCTCTCTTTTGTTAGGGTTTCTACAATTTTTGGGCTAGATGAAATTCTGAAGCTGCATCAAAGTTGTGAAGCTGCAAGGTCGAGGTTGTAAAGCTGCAAGATCAAAGTTGTGAAGTTGCAAGGTCGAAACTGTGACGCTACAAGATAGAAGTTGTGAAGCTGCCTCTAGATCGATGTTGTGAAGCTGCTAAGTCAAAATTGTTGAAGTTGCATTAAGGTCAAAGCTATGAAGTTGCTAGGCCAAACACTGAAGCTACTAGGTCGAAGTTGCAAAAATTGTTGTTGGGATCGAAGTTGCTGGAAGGTCGAAGTTTGTTGTTGGAAGTTGTGTAAGGAAAGATCATCATGAAGGAAGGATGACTTGGTCTTGGAGGGTCTTGGTCAAGGGTCGTAGTTCTTGGAATTCATCAATTGAAGTTCTATAAGAAGAGAAGGATTTTGGTGGGTTTTCCTCTCAGTTGGAGAGTTTTTGGCCCTAGCTAATCGCCAATATCTTGTGTCCTATTGTCTCATTGTTCTTTATGATTTGGTAGTTGTTTGATGATAGAGAACACCAATAATAATAAAGGAAAGAATTTAATTAGGTAAATAAATATACATCACAAGCAGTTATCAAAGTAAGAGAAATCACCTACACTTTGCCCCTTAGATTTCTCAACAACGTCAAATTCGTAAAAATTATAAAATTATTAAAAATTTATCTAGCATGGTAGTTGTTAATCAAGCTTTTATTTTAAGAAATCAACAAAATAAAGTCCTAAACTAGACATGCAACTATGGTTACAGGTTTTAAAGCTTCATCAAATTCTCTTTTAGATATCTTTGCTTCATGATCAAATCGAAAGCATTATACATTAAGTCAGTCTTAATAATTAGCAATTAAGGATAAGACTTAAAAAAATTATTTAACAAAATTAAACACAAGCAAGATGATAAATAAAAGCTAAAAGAAAAGTTATAGTGTCTTCCCGAACGATGACTCATTTTCTACCTGAGCATCCTCATAACTACATTATTGAAGTTAAAATAACAAAAACGAACTAAACTTCTCTTAAACCTATTCTACTCTAAAAGGATGACCAAAATTAAGTAAAATCAAACTTCCAATGATGTCATCCATGTGGATGTAAACATGCAAACATATATACATATAAAATTAGAAACATAAAATATAAAAGAGACAGGCTAAG
The DNA here is from genome assembly GCA_000404065.3 of Pinus taeda. Classification (NCBI taxonomy): domain Eukaryota; kingdom Viridiplantae; phylum Streptophyta; class Pinopsida; order Pinales; family Pinaceae; genus Pinus; species Pinus taeda. The sequence continues at coordinate 82,402 of APFE030162095.1, read as the reverse complement.
CAAGCTCAAAAAGTTATTTGTTCAAAAGTGATTTAAAGTATGACCTTGAAATGTCAAAATCCCAACAAAATTAAACTACCATCATTCAAAATAGAAAGGAGAAATTAGATCATGAGGGATAAATTGAATTGTAAATTTGAAGTCTTTTCCCTATTAAACCTTTTAACAATTTTGCATATAAATACGTCATTTCATTAGGTTGAATTAATTTTACCATTACATAAGATGTTGGCATCCGGGGCTTTTATTCGAAGCAAATAACGTTGTACCAACCCTGGTGAAAATTCCATGTAATAAAAGTTAATAAAGACAAAATAATAACCACAGTTATAAGAGATTTATTCCAAGTTGAATGGTGGGCAAAACATCCTAGTGGGTGTTCATTTCAGTTGTTATGGCTAAAGGCAATTGCAAAGACTTTGGAAAGGCACGAGGCATTAATTAGCATTTTATTTATGAAAATAGAGGAAATTAGGAGAAAAGGAAGGTGAAAGGTCACAGGTTGCATGTGAGAAGCAAAATAATGGAAAATTGAAGAAAATAGAGGTCACATTAATAAAAAGGCTTTTGAGGATCAGTTCATGGCTTTTGGTCAATTCAGTTTTGGAGTTCTCTCTCTATTCTTTCTTTCTCACACTCTTGGACATTTAGATTTTCTTGGAGCACTTTAGCATTGGATAAAGAAAGGCAAAGAAGGTAAGAGAAAACAATGATCAAGCAAGGAAGAGCAGGATCTAGCAGCTACAGTGGGATTATTTGCAGGTATCGATTTGCATGTGTGATTTCCTTGCTAGATTTGGCATGCATGGTTTTGCATTTGTGTTCTTGGTTCTCTTGTTGTCATGGGCATGGGGCTTGCCAGGTATGAGAATGTTTTTCAGCCTAGCCTTGTCATTTCCGAATAGCCATGGTGTGATGGTTCTTTTGCATGTGGTTGAGCTGGATTGTCGAATGGACTCGACACTGAGTGGGGTGGTCCCATGATTATTCACAAGGCCTAGGAATCTCAGGATGGGATACACGGTAAATCCTGAATGTGAACACCTCGATTGAGCCTGGGAATCTCTTGACCAGTAATGGAAGGATAGACTGTAAAGCTCAGTGGTGAGTACCCTTGATTTGCTTAGAAATCCCGGGATGGGATACACGGTAAAGTCCAGAGGGTGGAGACCTCGTAGGCCTAGGAATCCTTTAACTGGTAATGGCGGGATACACGATAAAGCCAAGAGGTTGGGACAAACAAATTCATCACGGTGTAGGTGGAGAGATCTGATGGCATCCATGCTTGATTTGGCCTAGTGATCCAGTGAGGATTGCGGTAAAGTCTGGTATTGTATGTTTATTGTTTATGGCCTAGCGATCCAGTGGATTGCGGTAAAGCCTGGTTCTATTGTTGAAGGTGAGGTGGTTTAGCCTCGGAAAGCCCTAGTTGAATTTGGTTATAAGTCCCACATTCATGCTTGGAATATGGCACGGGGGTGATTGGCTGAAGAGAAACATGGCTCAGCCAATCTATGGTGGGGTGGAACATGGTAGTCCCATACCGGGTTGGCTTTTGCATTCATTAATGAGAACTATTTCTCCTTGGAATTTTATGAGCAAATGTATTGGTTCCTATGATACATTTATGGCTGATGTATCATTGATATTTTTGTTGGTTATATGTTGGTTATGAGCATGTTTTATGAGAGTGATGATGTATGGATCTCATGATGTTTTGATTTGTAAATGAATGTACAATGAATATATATGACCTAATAGATGATAATGCAGCGAATGTGATAAGGCATCAACGCTTTTTATCAATTCTCAAATAAGTATGAAACCCCTATGGTCAAATCTGTTGTTATGACCTGTAGAAGCATATTTGTGACATGTTCAACGAAATGCCTATCATGGCTAGTAGGGGTCCAATCAAGTCTTTGTTCAAGTATTTGCATTTGTATCATTGTTTCGATGTTACTTTTCATTCCTGAAAGTTTCATGGAGTTCTGGGCAGTGGCCTAAGTCCTGGCCCTGAAAAAGTGGCATAGAATCTGGGGTCGCAGGCTCAAAACTAGCTGAAAAAGACCCCAGTGGCTTGCATGTCCATGTTGTGAGAGCGACTGGAGGGCCCCAGTCGCATGCATGCCCATGTCATGGGAGTGACTAAGGCTCTAGAGCAGTGAAGTGTCAAGTTGTTGCAGGGGTTGATCACCTGGAAGGGTTGATTAGTTCCTGTAGCTTTTGTGGTATGTGAAGAAGGTTAGATTGGTTGTGTTGTGTCAGTTCCACTTCCTTAAGGTGACCTAGGAGGTTGAATCAGATTTTAATAGCCTCTCCTCGCATGTTTACCCCAGCGGACTGGTTAACTTGGATAAATGTGGGAGGAGGGTGTTACAAAGTCGTATCAGAGCATGGTTCACCCCTTGGACTGGATGGGCGGTGTGTGTTGGTCATGCAGTCATGTCGGTTGCATATGTGTTACTTATACTTGTGGTCTATGTGCTTGTTGCATATGCATGGTGTTGGTCATGGTTGCAGTGATGTCGCCATGTGAAAAAGGATGGTGTGTTGTTGGATGTGTTTATCATGAGTATAGGTCGGTTATGCATTGGTTATGCATGTCAATGTTTGTATGTATCGTGTATGCATGCATGTTGTCCATATGTTGATTATGCATACATTGACATAGGTGCAGTTGTCATGCATGAGGTCATGATGTGTGGTTGATATGGTCATGCATTGATGACTGGACTATGGTTAGGATGATATCTATATGTTCTTATGATTATGTTTATACATGTATTTTACTAATCTGGTGGATCTTGCAGACGAGATATCCTCCCCGAGCTACATTGAGGTATGTTGATTATGTTTATATTTTGGTTTCGCTGACATGGTATGTTTGGTAGGAAAGATATCAAGATGAATAGCAAGATGGCAGACTACAGTTCACTAGATTCTCCCTATGGATCATATGAGCAGTGTGGTGTTGGGGACTCTTCTGACTTAGCAGACACATTGAGAAGCTTTAAGGAAGAATTACGGAGTTGCAAGGTAGATAATGGCAGAATCATGCAGGCACAAAAGAAACAAGCAGAAGTCAATGCAGTAATCCTTTAGAGTTTGTCAAACTTGCAGAGACATGAACCACTTCATATCAGCCATGGACAAGAGAATAGGACTAATGGGGCATATGGCAGTAGATCTCATGGTGGGCACAGGACAGATAGAGATGACACGGTTAGAGATGGTAGATTCTTGGATACTTCAGATACGAGAGGTGATGGACACAAGTACTATTCTAGTTCTGGTTTCGATAGACACTATGATCGTCATCGTTATCACCCTTACAGGAAGAGTGACAGGGGATATTTGCGGATGAGTTTAAGAAAGCTAAGTCACCTACCTTTGATGGATATTTGAAGAAACCGGAGAATATAGAGGCTTGGTTACCTGGGATAAAGAAGTTCTTTGAGTTGCATAATTACACAGATAATATGAAGACCAAAGTAGTTATCTTCAGCCTGAAAGGTAAAGCAGACATTTGGTGGGAAGATGTGAAGCGGGTCAGAGACATTAGGACAGAAAAGTTGAGTTGGCATGAATTCAAGAGACTTTTTAGGAAAACGTGCTTGTCGGAGAGGTACTACAGCAGCAAGGCCAAGGAATTCTATGAGCTTAAAATGGGATTGATGACAAATGAGGAGTATACGACTAAGTTCTTGGAGCTATTGAAGTATGTACCATATCTTAAAGATGAAAAGGCTAAAGTTCAAACATTTGTCAAAGGATTGCCATTAGCATTTAAGGATCGGATTGAGTATGATAAGCCTCGATCATTGGAGGAAGTTATTGGGAAATTGAAGCATTTTTATGAGTAGTCAAAACGTAAAACAGAATCTCAGCAAGGTTGGAAAGGGAAAGACAAAGCTAAAAGCAATGGCAGCGGAAAAACAAGGCCTCAGAATGCAGAAGAGAAAGAGAATGTTGCACCATACAAGGAGTCCAATGTAGCTAAACAGGGACATGGGTCACATCAGCAGAATAGAGGTAACAGTACCGGACGATTGGAGTGTTGGATATGTGGTAAAGAGCATCTCAAGAGAGATTGTTTGCAGTATCAGGGTGGTAGGCCTCTGATTTACAGTGCACAAGAGGCGCAGAATGTTGGGGATGTCGGGCAGAGCATTCCTCGTATCTATGCAGCGCTGGACAATAAGAAAGCAGATCACCATGAATCTATCATTGAGATGGACAGTAAGCTTTGTGATAAAGTTGTTTCTATTTTGATTGACCCTAGATCTAATTATAGTTATATTAGTCTTGACTTGGTGGATAAGTGTAGTTTGAATAAAGAAGTGCATGCAGAATCTTGGTTAGTACAGTTGACTACAGCTACAAAGAAGAGAGTTCATCATTGGGTAAAAGCTTGTGCATTTGAACTGAATGGTATGCCTAAATCAACACATTTGAATGTATTGTCGTTGGGATCATACAATACGTTGGTGCGTATGGATTGGTTGTATCTACATAAGACTAAAGTGGATTGTTATGACAAAGCTACTGAATGCTTGGATGACAATGGTAAGTAAAGAATTTTACATGGTAAGAAGAAGGCAACATCAGTTAGGATTGTGACAGCTATGCAGGCAAAACGCAATCGCAGAAAATGGTGTGTATTATTTGCAGTTCATATCTCTAGTGACAAAGGTGAGGATGAGGATGCAGAGGTATTGAGCAGGTACCCGATTTTACAGCAGTTACAGAGATTTCAAAGTTGTCGCCTCACAGAGAAGTGGACTTTTCTATTGAGTTGGTACCAGGGGCAGCACCAGCATCAAAGGCATGTTACAGCATGAGCACACCAGAGTTAGTAGAGTTGAAGTTGCAGTTGAAGGAGATGCTTGACAAGGGATACATTAGGCCAAGTGTATCGCCTTGGGGTGCACCGGTATTGTTTGTGAAGAAGAAGGATGGTACTTTCAGGTTATGCATTGATTACAAGCAATTGAACAAGGTGACCATCAAGAACAAGTACTCGTTGCCGAGGATTGATGACTTATTTGAACACTGATTTGAGATCCGAATATCATCAAGTACGCATCAAGGAAGAGGACATTTACAAGACAACTTTCCGGACCAAGTATGGGCATTATGAGTTTGTTGTAGTTCCATTTGGTTTGGCTAATGCTTCAACTATGTTTATGTGTTTGATGAATAGTGTGTTGTTTCCTTATATGGACAAGTTTGTTATTGTATTCATTGATGACATCTTGATATATTCTAAGAATGAGAAAGAGCATGCCAAGCATTTAGCAACAACATCAATTATATGCTAAACTCATAAACGCAATTTCTTTCAGACAAAGGAACACTACTTGGGATATGTTGTTTCCAAGAAAGGCATAGCAGTGGATCCAGAGAAGATAAAAACTATCATGGAATGGGCAATTGCTAGAAATGTGGAAGAGGTAAGATCATTTATGGGGCTAGCTGGTTATTATAGGAGGTTCATCAAGAACTTCTCCCGGATCGCATATCCTATTACGTCACTGCAGAGGTAAGGTAAGAAATTTGAATGGGCAGAGAAATGCGCAGCAAGTTTTCAGCAAGTAAAGCAGATATTGACAAACACTCTAGTGTTAAAGATTGCAGACCCAGACAAAGAGTTTGTAGTGTGTACAAATGCTTGAAAGAGAGGACTTGGTGGAGTCCTTATGCAGGAGGGACAAGTAGTATGTTATGAGTCGCGGAAACTGAATGAGCACAACAAAACTATCTGACACATGATCTTGAGTTAGCAGTGATCATCCATGTGTTGAAGATGTGGAGGCACTATCTTCTAGGCAAGAGGTTTGTACTGATGAGTGATCACAGTGGGTTGAGATATTTGTTTGACCAGCCGAATCTAAATACCAGGCAAGCTAGATGGTTGGCCACGATCAACGAGTTTGACTTTGAGATCAGGTACATCAAAGGTAAGGAAAACAGGGTTATGCTCTTAGCAGGAGAGTAGAAGTGAATCATATAACAATTATGAGCTCTTATAGGACAGACTTATAAGATCGGATTTTACAGGCAAGTCAGCAAGATGACAGGTATATAGAGCTTATGCACAAGTTACAGCAAGGCATAGGTGGTCAAGTATCGTCTTACAACAGATGGTTTGATCAGATTTAGGGACAGGATATATGTGCCAGACAGTAGTGAGCTCAAGAAAATTATCTTGAGGGAGTTTCATGTGAAACCGTATTCAGGACACCTAGGATATCAGAAGACATTGACCGCAGTGAAGAAGTTCTATTATTGGTCAAATCTGAAGAAGGACGTGGCAGAGTTCGTGGCTAGGTGCTTGGATTGTCAGCAGGTGAACGCAGAGTGTAAGCACCAAGGTGGATTACTGCAGCCAATTTCGATTCAAGAGTGCAAACGGGAGGTCATTTCTATAGATTTCATCACAGGTTTTTTGAGGACATCTAGACAACATGATTCTATCATGGTTATGGTGGACATGTTGACAAAGGTAGCGCATTTCATTCCAGTGAAATCTACCTATTCAACTAGTGATGTGGCACAGATGTTCATCAGAGATGTGATTAGATTGCATGGTGTTCCGAAGAAGATTGTGTTAGACAGGGATGTAAAGTTCACTTCCAAGTTTTGGAAGGAGTTGTTTGCAGGTCTAGGTACAGAGTTGGCCTTCAATACAGCGTATTATCTGTAGACAGATGGACAGACAGAGAGGGTCAATAGGATATTGGAGGATATGTTGAGGATGTATGTGATGAGTCATCAGAGGAGATGGTAGGAGTATCTTCCATTGGTTGAGTTCGTTTACAACAATTGTAGCCTTGAGCCTTGAGGGGGCCCTCCTTGATCCTTGAAAAAGGGTTAACAAAAAGTCGAAAAGGTGCAAAGTGAAATGGGAGCCTTGATGGGGCCCCCAAGCCTTGAGCCTTGAGCCTTGATGGGGCCCCAAGACTTTAGGATGCATTTTGAGCGAAAATGGCGGCAAGAAAAAGACCAAAAATGAATCACTAAGGATGAGTCTGTTTAAGGCATTATATGGTCGGAGTTGTAACACTCCCATCAGTTGGAGTGACCCGGTTGTTAGTGTGAAAATTCTTGGAAGGTGTACCAAAAATAGTTCACTTAAGTCACTAGGTGACAAGTGACCCTAACAAGAAGTTGATGGATGTTGTCCTCTTAGATCTGAAACACAAATACAAAACCTCCAGTAAAAGAAGATATAATCCAAAACAGAAAGCAGCAATATAAAGTATCCAGTATAATAACCCAATTGGAAAGACAATTTTAACTAAATTTTTTATTGATAACACCTAGTGAAGGAGATCTACAGATTGGTTTGTAAGTCCCCCTCTGTGGGATGGGTCGTTTGATATCCTTGATGCTTTAGAAATTGATTCTCTCTCTCAATGTGTGAAAAACCCAAACAAAAGTGAAGAACTCAAAATAGGAGCTCAAAAAAAATGATGATAATGATCATGGTGAAGAATGAATGAAAAACCCTCCTTTATATAGCAAAGTATGGAGTTAATCTCGAAAATGGAGAATAATAAAATATTATTAACCAAATTCAGATCTAACTATTTGGAATACTTTATTATATTTATTGGAAAGAGAAAAGGAATTTAAAATGGTTAACTACCTTTATTTAGAAATAATTAACAAATAAAATGATTTATTAATTATTTCGCAAGAAACAAGAAAGATGTGCAATCAAAATATTTTTAAATAGTGATTTAATAATTATTCTAATAACAGAAATAAAAGAAATTTAAATAAATAATGATTTATTTAAATACTCCTAAGGGATTTAGTCAAATGTGACAAGGAATAATTATTAAATAATGATTTAATAATCATTCCTAGAGAAAATTAAATAAATAATGATTTATCTAATTATTCTCATGGGGGGTTTTATTTAAATCAAAAAAAAAATTATAAAAGTGGTTTTCTAAATTATTTTCCACAGTGAAATTGATTTTACTATGGTAAAATTAAATCTACATGGTGTATTTCGATCCATGGTGAAGAATGAATGGAAAAACCCTCATTTGTTTAAGAAAAAAACGCTTTTGTATTAATATAAAAACAAATAGTACATTTGTCATGGATCTTGATTTTCAGTCTGCTTCTTCAGCATACAACACATCCCAAAAAGTGAAAATTGTGTCATTTTCCAATAACCATCTTCTAGTTCTAGGCACTTAAGTTCCGTAGATCGCTGTCAGTCCTACATAGACCATATACCACTTAAAATATAAAAAGAAAACACAAAATGTGTAGATTTTCTTACAAAAAAATGTGCCCCATGCGTTCCAGTATTACCCGACACTGTCTTCTAACTCTTCGAGAAGTTAATGCTTCCCACATTTGTCTTGACCCCTTGTTCAAATAATGAGAAAAAAAACTTACCAGGTTCTTTGCCAATGCTTCTTTTGGATAGTAAATCAGCTATCCAGTTCTGTTCTCTGAAAATGTGATCAATGTTGATGTGTTGGAAAGTGCTTACCATCGTCTTGATGTGCTTCATCCAGTTTTTTAAAATCAGAGGGTTGAATTTATTCTGCTCCTTAGTCCAATTGATAATGCCTTTTGCATCCCCAAAGACTTATAGGCTCTCCAATCCCAACCATTTCGCTGCTATCAACACTCCCCATAGCGCAACTATCTATGCCTTATTGTTCATGCCCTGGCCCTTATTGTTCGTGCCCTGGCCCCCTTCCCACCAAAAGTGATAGTAGTTTCTCGACTCAGTGACAATGTATACCCCGCATCCACATTTCCTCCTACAGCACGCTCCATCGAAGAAACCCACTGGGAATTTATGCCATATATCTTTCCAATTGCTACTTTTGTGCTTGTTTACAATATTAGTTGGACCAAGCTCCAAGAAGTAGGCAATAGTTTTGATTACGTCCTCCCTTACTATCGGATTCATGTTCTCAAAAATGAGTGCATTTCTGCCTTTGCCATATGGTCCATATGAGATACAGTGGGAGAACGAAATCTATCATGAGTTTTGAACCACTTCCATAAGCAGCTTCTTAAAGATGAGAAATGCTTAATTGGCATGATACCAAAAGTGTCCAATACCCCCTCCCAAAACAGCCAGCGCGTATGGGCAATGCAGAAATAAATGAACATTATCCTCACAACTTCTCTTACAAAGGAGGCATATCCCCGGCCCTATGTGTCCTCTATTAAGTAAATTATTCCATGTCAATATAATGTCCTTTATAGCCAACTAGTTGAACTTGATCTTGTTGGGGATATTCCCTTTCCATATTTTCTATACCCAGGAATTCCCTTGATGCCCCATTTCCTCCCTAGGGATTCCATTGTATATTTCTTTTACCAAAGCATGCCCCTTTTTCACGCTACCCCCCCATGACATATGATCTCGCTGATCATTTAGAGAGATGCCCGCATTTCTCAGGTTGGTAATATATTCTCCCCATTCACAGACACCCCCCTCTGTTAGTTGAATATCCCTGGCACTTTTCCATGATTGGTGATCAATGCACAATACATCGTGCATGAAAATCTGATTTAGATAGATTAACTCTTTGTTATGCAGGAAATTAAGAATTCCAAATGATAGAGTGTGGTTTCCTCCCATACCTTTAATTGCAACCAGTCCAATCTTGATGATTGACCCATCCCCTACCTCCCACCGTACCAATCCCATCATCCACTTAATGTTTTTCATCATACTCTTCCAAATGTATGATGAATTAGTCTTCCTCTTGGCTTCTCCTAAAATCCAAGCAGTGAATGATTGTCCATACATGTACTTTTTAGTGATGATCTTTGACCAAATGCCTGATCCGGAAACTGCCCTCCACGTGTTCTTTATGATCAAGGCACTATTGAAGGCGATTGGATCTATAATACCCCATCCCCCTTCCTCAATGGGTCTAGCAATTTGCAACAATTTAACAAGATGATACTTCCCCCGAGATAATTTCCCATCCCAAATGAAATGACCCATAATAGATTGGATCTTTTTTATGATCTTCCTTGGTAGTTGAAAAAGGTGCATCCAATATACCACAAGGTTTTGAAGAACATCTTTTAACAATATCATCCTTCCTCCCATAGACAACCATCGATTAGTCCAACCATCAAGCTTCTTTTGGAACCTAACTACTAACCACTCCCAACCCTTGTTGCAATAATTGTTGGGCTTCAAGATAAAACCCAGATATGTGCACCCATCATCCAAATGTCTCACCCCCAAATCCAAGTGCAATTTGATGTCCTCCATCACTAAATCTGCATTCCCATTGTGGATGAGAAGTGATTTCGAGCCATTCATGCACAATCCCAAAGCCCTTCCAAATGAAGAAATGATGCGATGGATAGCAGTCCATTCAGTCAATGTAGCAGGACCATCGAATAGGAGGTTGTCGACGAACATTAAGTGTGTAATGGTAATCCTTTTTGATACTCTAATACCTGAGATTGCCCCCACCACTTTTGCGTCCCTCACTTTCCTGCTGAGACTGTCGATGACCATGAGGAAGAGCACAGGCGAGAGGGCACATCCCTACCTCAAGCCCCTGTGAGTTGAGAAGAATTTGGATGGTATGCCATTTATAATAACTGCAAAATTCGTAGTCTTAATGCATGCCATAATCCACCCAATTATCAGATTGGACAGCCCCACTTTGATCATAATCATTTTGAGGAATTCCCAGTCTACACAGTCATACGCCTTGGTCAAATCTACCTTAAGAATACAAGACTTCAGGTTCCTGGATTTGATGGTATACATAACCTCCTGAGCAATACCAATAGCATCATGAATCAGTCTTCCCTCAATGAACCCGATATTAGAATAATACTATTTTAGTTTAATGCTCATTCTTTTAGCTGTTGCTAATTTTATTATTTTAGCAGTTTCTTAGATGAAACTAATTCTTTACATAGAAACTTGATGTTTCTATCTTTGTAAATATCTCTGTATTATTATTGAGTATTGTTACTCAATCAATCAATGAATTCATTTGGAAATCCATATGTGTGTTTCGCACTGTTTTATGGTATCAGAGCTAGAAAAAGAGATTTCTTGAGAAGCTATTCTCTCTGCATCCTAATCTCTTAAGTTATTTCTATCATTCCTTTCTAAGGTCGAGCCCTATGTAAGCCAGATTGCCTTCACTGAGTCTTAGCTTCGGCTCTGCTCACTGTGATAAAAGCTTACAGTCGTCTATCTCGATACAGAAGTGGATTCTCCGAAAAAACTCTTCAGCTGGTTTAAAATTTTTTTCTCGCGGATTCAATTTATGTAGCGCTGGGAATTTTTTTTTCGCTGCCCGATCTCATAGCACGCACTTGGTAATTTGACAGCGGCTCTGACCGGATCCAATTCCTATATACGTAATACGCAATTCTTGTATTTTTGCGTGCATCAGGTGACAATGGGTGGCAACGGGTGGCACGAGCAACAACTTTACGCACAACGACAGTTTTTTTTCCAAGTGATCAGCAGTTCTCATGGCTCAGAAAACAAATGGCGTGATGCAATAAATCAACACCCGACTGATACGTTTCAGAAGTTCTCCGATTTGAAAAACTCTGGGGATCGATCTCGGTATCTTCTTTTGTTTTCAGGAGTCAGGACGCATGCTTGATTTCCGCCGCATCTCCGTTGACTGCTGGATTGTTCTGATAATCCGCATTAGAAAAGTGTGATACAGCGGTGCCATATTTTTCCACTTCGCAGCAAGGTTGTCTCTGGCCCCTCCGTTAATCAGTTGTCGATAACCGTCACACCGCCGAACAAAGTCGGAGAAGAAGGCGTCATCGTAGTGGAGGCTGCGTCATCCTAGCGGAGGTTACCTGCACAGCTGTCACATTTTTTTCCGGAAACAAGTGTCGTGGAAATAAAACTGGAGGTGACTGGTCTTCTGCTCCGAAAATTTTTTTAGCCACGGCTGCATGCAGGACACACGTTATTAACATAACAGCAATAACCTTTAGTTCGTCCATCTCAGGATCGAAACGAGTATATGGTTGACAACGGATTAATTTGATCCAATAGCTGAAGCTGAAAACGTGGGCCCATTACAAAGACGTGAAATCCGCCTATTCAGAGCCGAGTTCTATTCATAAAATAAAATTAGAAAACAAACAAACAAACAAACAAAAAAAAAAAAAAAAAAAAAAAAAAAAAGAAGAAGAAGGTGGATTTTGTATACTGTTATCTGAATTTTGAGGATTAAGGAGCTAAATTTTCTGTTAAAACACTGAGTTTGTTAGCAAAGGAGGGTCGTAATACACCACTTCACTGAACAAAATTCTATCAATCTTCCAGAAACATACAGATGGCCTCCCTCACCAATCTGATGTTAGAAGGAAATCAACGCTTTAATGGCAGCAATTACAACATTTGGAAACAAAGAATGTTGACCATCTTTGAATACAGGCGTCTTGATCAGCTTATTTTGCGCAAAGAAACTCGTCCCGGTACAGCTGGTACCGATCAAGATAAGTTTGATGATAGAAATCGAGAGGTTGTTATGATTCTCAAGCTCTCTGTGGCTGATGATCAGTTACCACAGATTCCTTCTGGCAAGACATCTGCCGAGATCTGGCAACAGTTGAAAGAACTGCACGAGACATCTGACAAGAGCAGAGCCTTCTTTCTCAAAAATCAGTTGTTCTCCATCATGATGGACGAATATATGTCTTTACAGGAACATTTCAACAAGATTAAAGACATTCAAGATCAGCTCGAAGCCATTGGTCGCACCATGGAGGAAGAAGATATGGTAGTTATAACTCTGAAAAGTCTACCACAATCTTATGAGCACTTCATAGAAACACTCAACATTACTGCAACTAATGTTGATCTGAAGTTTTCGGAGTTATGCACTAAACTCATGCAGCAGGATCGTTGGAAACAACAGTTTGGTAGTGGTGCAGCATCAGCCTCCTCAGAAAATGCTTTTGCTGCCAGATATCAGTCCTCTCAGTCCTTTCAGCAGAAAGGTTCTTCTCAGTATTTTGATCCTGCTAGGAAGAAAAATGTGCAGTGTAATTACTGTCACAAGTTCAGCCACATGAAGAAAGATTGCCGACAGAGAATTGCTTCTGAACAGAAGAAACAGGGAGGGCTTCATCAGACAGCGAATGTTGCAAAACATTCCGAGCAGACAGATTCTGCCTTTTACGCCTTTATGGCTAAAAGGTCTTCAAATCATATTCCATCATCTGCCTGGTACATTGACTCTGGTGCATCACGCCATTTCTCTCACAGGCGTGACTGGTTTATTGACTTCTCACCTTTCAGTGATTCCGTAGTATATGGCAGAGGTGAGAAATACACAGTGGATGGCAGAGGTACCGTTCAAATCCAATCTGGTGGGCGCACACTCATCTTCCTGAATGTGTACTATGTTCCTGGGATGGAAATTAATCTGTTGTCTGTCAGTCAGATTATGAGGAAGTCTCCTCAACTTGATGTAGTATTCAGTGCGCACAAATGCTCTATTATCGACAGGGAGACTAGTATTACAGTTGTTGTTGGTCTAGAAGATCATGGTTTATACAGGCTTCTTGACACTGGTGATTTTCCAGAAGTGGCTCTAGCAGCTCGAGTTTCTCCCATCAGCATTCTATGGCATCAGCGATATGGGCACCTCAACATGCAGTATCTCTCTCAGCTTTCTCGGGATGGACTTGTGTCAGGATTACCTGACATTCAGACTCAGCAGTTGGGCGTATGCGGCGCTTGTCAATCTGGCAAACAACATCGGTCTTCATTCACGAATGGAGAATCTTGGCGCGCATCTAAGGTACTTCAGTTAATTCATGTTGATATTTGTGGTCCTATGAATACATCTTCTATCACTGCTTGCAAATATTTTTTGCTTATTGTCGATGATTTCAGTAGAAAGATGTGGGTATATTTTCTCAAATATAAATATGATGCCTTTAGTATCTTTCAGAAGTTTAAAACCTTAGTTGAAAAAGAGTCTGGCTGTAATATCATGACTCTTAGGACAGATAACGGGGGGGAATTTTGTTCTTCTGCTTTTTCCAACTTCTGTGATACTCATGGCATAAAACGCCAGTTTACTACTCCATACACCCCTCAGCAGAACAGTGTTGTTGAACGCCGCAATCGCACGGTTGTTGAAATGGCTCGCTCCATGTTACAACACAAGAATGTTCCAAACAAATTCTGGGCTGAAGCAGTCTTTACTGATGTTTATCTTCTTAATCGATCACCTACTCAGGCTGTTAAAGGGAAGACTCCCGAAGAGGTTTGGTCTGGCCGTAAGCCGAAGATCAGTCACCTCAAAGTTTTTGGCTCAATTGCATATGTTTGGATCCCATCTGCTAAGCATTCTAAGTTGGATTCCAAAAGCCAGAAACTCATGATGACAGGGTACAGTGATCATCACAAAGCTTACAGACTAATAGATATAGCCACTGGTCGTCTTAGCTTCAGTCAGGATGTGGTATTTGATGAAGACAGAGGCTTCTTTCAGTGTTCTTCTTCTGAGCAGTGGTCTAAGGATCAGCGACACAGTGTTCTTCTTCCAGTAAGTCCACCTGATGGGAGGGATGATGCAGCATCAGTGTTTGAGAATACACTACCTGAACTTCCTCCAGAAAATAACCCTTCTCTTGCTGCTCCTATTGTTTCTGAACCTTCTTCATCTCCTCCTGATATTGGTTCCTCTACTTCTCGGCCAAAATCGTGGGCTAAAACCATTGGTGATCTCAGGGATGATGAACTCCTTGAAGGACGAACTTCTAGACATAAGAGCAAACAGCAGTCTACAGTAAACTTTGCTCTTATGGCTAATCTTCATAGTATCTTTGAGCCTCAAACTTACTCAGAGGCTAAGGGTATATCTGAGTGGGAACATGCTATGGAAGCTGAATTCCAAAGTCTTCAGAAAAATCACACATGGACCCTTTCTGATCTTCCTGAAGGAAAAAAGCCTATTAGCTGCAAATGGGCATATAAAGTGAAATACAAAGCCAATGGAACTCTAGACAAGTATAATGCTCGTCTTGTGGCTCGAGGATTCTCACAGAAGGAAGGCATTGACTATGAGGAGACTTTTGCTCCTACAGCCAAAATGAGTACCATACGGCTTGTCCTTGCCCTAGCAACTCAGTTTAAATGGAAAGTTCATCAGATGGATGTAAAAAGTACTTTCCTAAATGGTGACTTACAGGAAGAAGTCTACATGACACAGCCTCTAGGATTTAAGATTGCCGGTCAAGAACAGAAAGTGTGTAGATTAGCTAAAGCTCTCTATGGATTGAAACAAGCTCCTCAGGCTTGGTACATGAAAATTGATCAGTACCTGACAGATCATGGTTTTCAGTGGAGCCCATCTGATGCAAACCTGTATATCAAGCATACAGGTGATGATATCTTGTTTGTGGTTGTCTATGTAGATGACCTTATCATTACTGGCAGCTCTGCACATTTGATCCATGGGATCAAACAAGACTTATGCAGAACCTTTGATATGGCAGACTTGGGACTTCTTCACTACTGTCTGGGGATTGAAGTTTGGCAGACTGAGAATCACATCTTTCTCTCTGAGTCCAAGTATGCCAAAAATCTTGTGGACAGGTTCAGAATGCAGGATTGCAAACCAGCCACGACTCCTATGGAACCAGGGCTCAAACTTTCAGCTCAGTCATCCTCTCCTCCTGTGGATGAAACTTTATTCAGACAATTAGTATGCAGTCTTATCTATCTTACTGCCACCAGACCAGACATCAGTTTTGCAGTGAGCTACATTTTCCGCTTCATGTCCGCTCCTAAAGCTGATCATTGGATAGCAGCAAAGCGTGTGCTACGATATGTGCGTGGCACTTCTGATTATGGACTTCTATACACTCGCACTTCCGATCCTATACTCAGTGGTTACACAGACTCTGACTAGGCCGGTTCGGTTGATGATCGTAAATCTACAGCTGGGTATGTATCTAGTCTAGGATTTGGTGCTGTCACCTGGACTAGTAAGAAGCAGCAAGCTGTGGCTCTCTCCTCAACAGAAGCAGATTTTCCAGGAGCAGTTAAGGCATCCTGTGAAGCAGTTTGGCTTCGACGTATGCTTGCAGATATGCATGCTTCCCAGACAGGTCCTACTTCCTTGTTTTGTGATAATCAGGGAGTGCTCAAACTTGCCAAAAATCCCGTCTTCCATGAACGAACAAAACATGTGGAAACTCATTGCCACTACATTCGCCAGCTTGTTGAAGACGGATCCGTTCAGTTGAGATATGTTCCCGCAACAGAGCAGCCCGCAGACATCTTCACCAAGCCTCTTGGTCCTGCTAAGTTTAAACAATTCAGGGGGTCTATTAGTGTTGTAAATAGATTGAGCATTAAGGGAGGGTATTAAAATAATTCTAATTTAGTTTAATGCTCATTCTTCTAGTTGTTGCTATTTTCCTTTCTTTAGCAGTTTCTTAGATGAAACTGAATCTTACATAGAAACTTGATGTTTCTATCTTTGTAAATATCTCTGTATTATTATTGAGTATTGAGCTCAATCAATTCATTGAATTCATTTGGAAATCCATATGCGTGTTTCACACTGTTTTAGGGGCTAGATATCCTGAAACATTGGACTCTGTCAACTACACAACCTTGGTTATATATTATTTATGTATCATATATTCTGTTAATATGAGCAGTATTTTCCAAACAAACAAACCAAAAGACATTGAATTCTGGTGTTGAATGCTTCACCCTAGAGCCCAGCTACCTTTCAAAATTATAAACTTTGTGGTAGATTCCTGAAAGCACACTAGTTCCAACATAGAAATTGCTGGTTCATGGACATTACATATATGTTCAAGTCCTTTAGTCACTTCCTACCAGGCTCTTGGATAGTCTATTGCAAACGTTGATATGACTTGCACCCTGGCTATAAGACACTTGTCTTATCTTCCTATTTCATTCTTAGTCTTAGTTAAGCCTTTTGCATATTGTGTTGATTTGGGGTAGCATTGGATATGCTCTAGCCATGAAAATTGGTGTAAAGGCTAAAACACATGAGATCTTCAAGAGCCAGAAATGGTTTGGGCAGATTCTAACCGGTTTGGGAGATATTAAAATAATTAATATTTTTAATGGAGTTCTTAAGTCTAAACTTAGAAAAAATAAACTATTAATGGGTATTAATATAAAACTGGGTTAGAAGGTTCCAAAAGTTATGGATCAAACCAAATCTAATCTCAGCCGTTGATTAGAGATTTAATCTCGGCCGTTGAAGGACCAACAGGAAATGCATAAGAAGAGGCGTGAGGGTCAGTTGGAGAACACACTGAAGGAGACCAGTCAGTTCGATTTTTGGAGCAGGGTTAGCTGATAAATTCGAACTATTGGTCTGGAGAGCAGTAGGAGGCAGGAAGTACGTAACAGAGAGTTGGGAACAACACCAGAGGAACAACACAGAGGTTGGAGAGGCAAACGCATAGCCTCTCAGGCAGATACAGATGCTGCAGACTGCACAGACACTGGACGGCTTGCGTGGGTGACGCAGAGAGGCCTAGTGCTGACATAAAGAGGCAGGGGCTGACGCAGAGGGTCTTGGAGCTATGCAAAGGTTAGCCAGGCTGGCGCTGAGACTGGGGAAGTGCTGAAGAATTTTCTCTTTGTTGGGTAAGCCAATTTGGCACCTAATTGTATTGAAGAATTGCTAAATAATAAAATCCTCCGTTGTTGCACTGGTTTTCCCACATTGGGTTTTTCGGGGGCCTGATTGTCCAAAATATTTGTGTTGATGTGTTAAATCTTGTGCATGTGTTTGTTTATGTATTATGATGTGATATCTGTAGCAAAATTTATTTTAATGTTTACTAAAGGATTTTCATAAATAACTTATCAGGAAATATGTAGGTAAAATAAATCAGTTGTTGTAGTGATAGAATTTTCACATGTTATCAGAGCAATAATCAAAGATAGGAAGGGAAAATCAATTATGGGTCGAGAGCATGATGCAGACTCGCACAGATTATCAGAAAATTGCATTAGAGAAAGTGATTTCGATTTCTCTATGTTGGCTTCTAGGCTGGAAGAAGAAGTGGCTTGTGTGACTAGCTCTGCATCATCAGAGGTATGGTATATAGATAGTGGGGCTTCTTGGCATATGATAGGAATCCAGGAATGTTTCTCAGATTATCGGGAGGAGAAGATGAACTTCAAGATCACCATGGGCAACAAGGCAAAATGTACTCCAATAAGGAGGGGTACCATATTTTTTCAAACAGAGTTGAGAGTGGTTCTGTGCTACCAATGTGCTGCATGTACCGGGATTGGAGATGAACTTACTTTCCGTGTCGCAACTTCAAGGAAAAAGCTATGACGTTTTCTTCATCAAGGAGAAATTATACGTCAAATGCCCGAGCTGGAAAAAGAAATTGCAGATTGGGATCAAAAGTAACAGGTTGTACAGACTACAACTAGAATCACCAATGGCACTAATAGGCAGTCATGGAGACAAGGATTTGAACGAAATATGACACAAAAGAATGAGACATTTGCACCATGGGGCTTTGAGAATTTTCAAGAGCACTGTAACAGGAGTTTCGGATCTTAGTATGGAAAGAGATGATGTATGCAGAGGATGTGCTCTAGGAAAGTATGCCAAGGCAGCGTTTCCTAGAAGTAAAAACAGAGCCAAGAGTGTACTAGGATTGATACACTCAGATATCTGCGGACCCATGTTCACTAAAGCTCTCAGTGGTGCCGAGTACTTCCTTACCTTCATTGATGACCACTCAAGGAAATCTTGGATTTATTTTTTGGAAACCAAGGATGAGGTTTTCTATCGATTCAAAGAGTTCAAGGCTTTGGTGGAGAATCTTACTGGGAAGAAAATAAAAGTTTTGCGCTCAGATAATGGTGGAGAGTATGTCGATAAGGACTTCATTGATTTTTGCGCTAAGGAGGGCATCAGAAGGGAGTGGACAACTCCTTACAATTCGGAGCACAATGGAGTAGCAGAAAGAAAGAACAGGACTATTGTAGAAGCAACTAGGGACATGATGTATGATCAGGATATGCCAAAATTCTTGTGGGCAGAAGCATGCAACACAACAATCTATGTTCAAAATAGAACTCCTCATCGGGCATTGGGCAAGATTACTCCAGAGAAAGTCTTCACAGAGAAGATGCCTGAAGTCAGTCATTTCAAGATATTTGGGAGTTTAGCATATTGCCGCATACCCGAGGAAAAGAGGAAGAAGCTGGATCAAACTGCAGAGAAAGGATATCTAGTGGGATATAGCGAGAATGCTAAGGCATACAGAATCTATCTTCCAGGGAGTAGGAAGGTAGTAGTTCGACAAGATGTGAAGTTCATGGAAGACAGGGCTTTCAGAAAATTGCGAGAAATACCTTCTGAGGAGCAGTCAAAAGAGGAACCGTTGGTCAAACCTCTTCAACCAACGAAAGAAAAGAATTCTTCCTCGGGTCAGGAAGAATCATAGGATGAGGAGGAGCTAACAGAAGCACCTACTGGCAGAGGAAGAACGAGCAGGGAACTTAGTCAAATTCTGTGAGATGTAGATGACTTCATCGTTGTGCTAAGGAACAATAAGAGGGAGCGAAAACAACCAGATAGATATCAGGCATTAGTAGCTCAAGATGGGGAGCCTGCTAGTTTTCAGGACGTAGCTCAACATCAGGTTTGGCTGGATGCGATGGTAGAGGAGTACAACTCCATAATGGTGAACGATGTCTGGGAGGTAGTGCCAAGGCCTCAAGACAGATCAGTGGTAGGTTCGAGATGGATCTACAAGATCAAATACGCTGCAGATGGCAATGCTAAGAAATACAAAGCTAGGTTTGTGGCTAAGGGGTATGCTCAGAAGGAAGTAATTGACTACGGAGAGTTCTTCGCCCCGTAGCCAGGTATACATCTGTTAGAACCGTGATATCTCTTGCAGCACAGATGGGGTGGGAGACTCATTAGATGGATGTCAAAACGAAATTTTTGAACGGTGTGAAAGAAGAAGAGGAATACACTGAACAACCAGAGGGCTTTGAGACACATGAGAAGAAGTCTCATATATGCAAATTAAAGAAAGGCTTGTATGCGCTGAAACAAGCACCTAGAGCGTGGTATGGGCGAATCAGTGGCTACTTACTGAAAATGGGATTTGTCAAGAGTGACGTAGATCCAAATCTCTACTATCTGGTTGTAGTGAATGAGCCTCTAATCTTAGTATTATATGTGGATGATCTCTTCCTTACAGGATCATCCAGGCTCATAGGGGACTGCAAGAAGAATCTAGCCACAGAGTTCGACATGAAGGATTTGGGACGAATGCATTATTTCCTGGGGTTGGAAGTTTGGCAGCAAAAGGGAGAGATCTTCCTTGGGCAAGGGAGATATGCTACAGAAATCCTGAAGAGATTCAGGATGGACTGTAGACCCATGGCTACTCCTATGATAACCAACTGGAAGAAGACTGATGCATCAGAAGACAAAGATGTTGATCCCACCTTCTACAGGCAGCTTATAGGGTCCCTAATATATCTAGTCAATACTAGTACAAACATTTGCTACACTGTCAACACCCTCAATCAGTTTATGGTGGAGCCAAAGAGGGCGCATTGGGCAGCAGCCAAACATGTTCTCAGGGATTTACAGGAACAATTGATTATGGACTCTTGTACACTAGGGGTAAGGATATCAGATGGAGTGGCTTTACTGATGCAGATTGGGCACGAAGTTCCGTGGATCAGAAAAGTACCTCTGGGAACTGTTTCAACATTGGATCAGGAATCACTACCTGGTGCAGTAGGAAACCGAAATCCGTGGCTCTGAGCTTAGTTGAGGCAGAATATATGGCTGTAAGCATAGCTTCGTGCGAGGCCATATGGCTTAGAAAACTGCTGGTGAACCTATTCAGAAGAAAGATGAAGGCGACCAGGATCATGTGTGATAATTAGAGTTGCATCAAGCTCTCTAAGAATCCAATGTTTCACGATCGGTCAAAGCATATTGATATCTGGTGTCACTTTGTTAGAGACTGTGTCCAACGAGAAGCTGTACAGTTGAGCTACACACCTATAGGAGAATAGGTGGCAGACATCCTTACCAAGGCCCTTGGAAGAACCAAGTTTGATTATTTCAGGGAGAAGATGGGGATGATAAAGAATCCATTTCAGTTGCAGAAATGGGTATGGTGTTGCAGTGCAGTAGCAGTTAGGACTCAGCAATAGCACGATGCAACGTGACGAGAAGGAGTTTGTAGTCCAGATGCAGTGTTGGAAAGATGGACTAGCAGCAACACAGATGCAGAGGGAGCAACAGTACATGATGTAACAGTGCAAAAGATGTTGGGCGGGGAGGCCTAGCATCGACACAGGGACCGGTGTCAGATAATCAGGGTGATGCTCAGTGTGGAGTATTACTAGAGCACAGTCCTCGCTAAGAGGGAGTGTTGATTTGGGGTAGCATCGAATGTTCTCTAGCCATGAAAATTGGTGGAAAGGCTAAAGCACATGAGATCTCCAAGTCCTAGAAATGGTTTGGGCAAATTCTAACCGGTTTGGGAGATATTAAAATAATTAATAATTTTAATGGAGTTCCTAAGTCTAAACTTAGGAAAAATAAAATATTAATGGGTATTAATATAAAACTGGGTTAGAAAGTTCCAAAAGTCATGGATGAAGCCAAATCTAATCTTAGCCGTTGATTAGAGATTTAATCTTGGCCCTTGAAGGACCAACAGGAAAAGTATAAGAAGAGGCTTGAGGGTCAGTTGGAGAACACACTTAAGGAGACCGGTCAGTTTGATTTCTGGAGCGGGGATAGTTGAGAAATTCTAACTAGTGGTCTGGAGATCAGCAGGAGGCAACAAGCACGGAACAAAGAGTCAGGAACAACACCAGGGGAACAACGCAGAGGTTGGAGAGGCAGATACAGAGGTTGCAGACTGCGTAGTCACTGGAGGGCTTGTGTGGGTGACGCAGAGGGTTTGGGAGCTACGCAAAGGTTAGCCAGGCTGACACTGAGACTAGGGAAGTGCTGAAGAATTTTATCTCTGTTGGGTAAGCCAGTTTGGCACCCAATTGTACTGAAGAATTGCTGAATAATAAAATCCTCCCTTGCTGCACCGATTTTCTTACATTGGGTTTTTGCGGGGACCGATTGTCCAAAATATTTGTGTCGATGTGTTAAATCTTGTGCATGTGTTTGTTTCTGTATTATGATGTGATATCTGCAACAGAATTTATTTTAATGTTTACTGAAGGATTTTCATAAATAACGTATCGGGAAATAAGTAGGTAAAATAAATCAGTTGTTGCAGTGATGGAATTTTCACATATTGAGCTTATAACTTGATCCTTTTTCTAAGGTCTTCGATCCCACTTTGTGTTACCTCTCTCCCCTTTCCTTTTTCCTTTCAATATTTGTTTTTGAACATAGTTGACAACTCTCCCTATCCATAGAATTTCAAAAACCTAACTATTTTGTTTTGTGGGAAAAAACTTTATGTTTTGTTTCAAATTTATGTACATCATGTATAATTAGGGACTTTTCTCCCTCAACCGACCTAGGCAAGCCGAGCATACATGTCTAACTAAGTTGCATAATCAACATCTCTAAAATATGTTCTAACATTACAACATTTCTGAGAGATTTTAGTATCCTATCAATAAAATTTCTAAAACCTAACTATTTCTTTTTGTTAAAAAAAAGTTAGTGTTTTATTACAAAATGTTAGAGTACTAAGACCTAGGAAAATTTTAAGGATCTATACTTATCTTAAACTGTAGTATGTTGATCTTTTGGGTGGCATTGGGAGTATTCTCATGTGTGGGGCAAGTGGGCTATGTGATGGGGCTTTGCACCCATAGACCCATGGTATTTTGATGATTGATGGTATTTTGATAACCCATGGTGTTGCACCCTTTGGAAAAGTATAAGTACAAGATTGAGTGATTCATTCTTATAGCTTGGCAAGAGGGTTGGGAGGGCCAATAGTGCTAAGCAAGGTGAAGCGGGCCAAGTTGGTGTTAGGAATAAAATATATATAGAAATAATACAAATAATGTAAATAACAATAATAATGATCAATGGTTAATTAACTAATAATTAGTAGTGAAAAGGCATGTTGTAACGACCAAAGGTGGTATACACAACGAAAATCTTTAAAATACTTCAAAGATGTAAATGTCCATTGTAAAACATGTAACTATATATTGAATATTGTATATAAAATTGGTGTGAGATATGAGATGATTACAAATGAGAATGAGGGCTTGCTTATATACCCTAGGCAAGTGCCATTTCATGAATGATCATGTCTCTAAGACATGCCTCTTCATTATTAACTAACTAACTATTAGTTAATTAATTATTACTATATTTATATTTATTATTTTTATATGAATTATATTCATAACATTGCCCCTCTTTTCAAAAAGCTCTGTCCTCAAAGCTTACTGATAAAAAGTTAGATCTCTTTTTCTGCTCGTCGCGGAATTTTCATCTTCGTTGTTACAAGATGATATGATCCTTGGAGTGATAATTAAAATTGTCGAATTGAAAATGGATCTGACCATCCTAGACTAATCCTCTAAATCTTCCGGTCATTGGAAATTTGCACTGAATTGTTATCGTCGGACTGGATTCTGCAAACTTCTGTGTTCTTGGGAACATAAATCTGTTGTTTTCGTTTGGAGTGATACTGGTATGTAGATTGATTGGAAATTCTATTCTTGTGATTCAGATGTCAATAAGGAGTTCTTGTGGTTGGACTTTCTCTTATCATGTTAGTGGGAGTTCCCTGATTTCCTTCAGGTGTTGTTGTTGTTGAGCTGGCATCATCATTTAGAATGTCCATCATTTGAATTGCAACTTTTGAATATGTTTTAATTTCTTTTGGTTTCTCATCCTCTTGAGTTGTGATATTAACTGGATCGGTATTTATTCATTTTTCTTCAACGTGGACCGAAACGACTAGAGACTTCAATATTTCTTCTTGAAGTTGTTCTAACTTGTCATTTAGTGATTTCTTGTCATTTTTAAGTTTCTTAATTTGTGTAAGTAGGGCCTAGTTATGATTCCTTAGACGTGAAAGTTCATCATTTTCTGAATTGTCGACTTTATCCTTAGTATCATTTTCTTTATTTTTGATCTGTTCTAATAACCTTTGATTCAAATTTTTTAAACACAATTTTTTATCTTCCTTCCTCGATAAATTCTTGTTGAATTTCTCCTTAGAACTTTTGTTTTCTTGTTTTAATTTTTGCTTCTTAATCTTGGACTTTTTGATTTGTTCAAGTAATTTTTGATTATGGTCTTTGAGACGCAACATCTCCTCATTACTTTCTATTGATTTTTCATGAAATTGATCTTCGAGATTTTTACATTTCTTCTCTGATGCTTCGCTCTTTTGTTGAAGTTTTGCGATTTCTTCCTTTAATTGTTTTATTTGTATTTGCTCATTATCATTATTCTCTTTGGTACTAAATAATCTTCCACACCTTGGACATCTTAAATTGCATTTTTTTAATATAAGTATATCCAATTTCGTCCATAAACAAAATGGACATTTAGTTCAAAATAGTGATTGTTGTGTGGGACTCATCTTGACTACTTCCTTCATTATTTTCGAATTAGGCTCCATTTTTCTTGACTTGATAACCTTCCTTGGTAATATATATATATATTCTCAACATCTCTTTTTTTAAACTTTCTTTTTCTTTTTTTAACTTTATTTTGTTTTATAATTTTTTTTTCTATATTATTTATAATTTGTTTCTTTTCTTTGAAAAGTTACAACTCTAGTGAAACGTGGCTATTCACCTCTTTAGGGTATAATATAAAATATATGTCCACTTATGTGCCTTTGACTTGGTTAATTTTCTCCATGTTAAAACTTACCATTCACATAAATAGATTTTGTATTCCTTTTGTTCTTCTTTTACCTAGAAAATACCATGGGCAATTACCATGGGTTGCTAAAACCACGAGCTTGTAAACTACTTAGTGAAGAATCAAGATAATCTTATCTACTCTTCCTTCTCTTACATATAGCTTTAAAGATATTTGGAAAGATTCCCTTTTGAGTTTATCATGCATTTTTGATCAATAATGTAGAACCCTTTTATATATATGAACGTTCTCCTTCAAAATTTACATCAGACTATATTTTTTTTTACTAGAATAATTGAAATGCCAATGGCCAGAGGTCTTTTTTTTATTTATTTAATTTTTTGGGGCCGAAGGCCCAAATAGCGATATAGAAAATCTCCAAAAATGCTTCAATTACACTGACACAAAAATAAGGTTGACGAGAGGTGGATGGCCAAAGGCCTGGTGATCAGTGAACGTGGCCTTGATACCAATGTAACAACCAAAGGTCGTATATGCAGCGAAAATATTTAAAATACTTCAAAGACGTAAATGTCCATTGTAAGACATGTAACTATATTGAGTATTGCAAATAAAATTGATGTGAGATATGAGATGATTAAAAATGAGAATGAGGGCTTGCTTATATACCCTAGGTAGTGCCCTTTCATGAATGTTCATGTCTCTAAGACATGCCTCTTCATTACTAACTAACTAACTATTAGTTAATTAATTATTATTATATTTATATGAATTATATTCATAACAAATGTTTTTAAAGACATGACCGTTTGTGAAGAGGTACCTGCCTAGGTATATAAGGAGGGCCTCACCCTTATTTGTAATCATCTCACTTGTGTTCAAATATTATTATATATAATTACTTGTCTTACAATGGATGTCTTTGTCTTCGAAGTATTCTGAAGATTATTACTGCGTATACGAACTTTGATTGTTACATTGGTATTAGAGCATTCCTCTGAGTATACGAACTTTGTTCGTTACATTGGTATCAGAGTTGTTCTATCCTCTAGCTGCTCAATTGCCACGTAGAGCCAGCTTGATCCGTCCTTTGGCCATCAACCTTGCGTCAACTTTGTTGTCGTGAAATTGAAAGTAGTTCACTATAGAAGTTTTTTGGAGTTATCCATTTGTTGATTTCTTTAGAGGCCCTTGGCTATTTTTAAAGAATAAAAAAATAAAAATTAAAAAAAAAAAGAAAA
>APFE030162095.1:18665-55811 GCA_000404065.3 Pinus taeda | reverse complement strand
CGATATTAATATTTGTAGTTGTTTCAAGCTAGTATTATGCACAACCATTACACTCACAAATTAAAGTCTCAAACAATTTGAAAAGGGTTTGAGTGACATTCCATTATTGGCCACTAGACATGAGCTTTAGCGTTAGGAAACTTAACTGTAACTACTTTAAATTTGTAATAATGTCCATGAACAATGTATCAAGGAGAATTGTCTTTACATTAGTTTTTTTTCCTCATATTTCTTGTTAATGATGACTATGTTAAACACAAAAGGCATTCCCTTTTTAATATGTTTTGCAAGCTTTTATAGCTATGTTGAAAATCATTATAAAATAGTTTGGTTTTCTAATGATATTAAATTCATATTTCAGATTAATAAGGGAATTAAATAGGAATTTATTTTAAACATTTAGTACTCTATCCAATTCACAACTATCTCATTGTTTTCACAATGCTTGGGGTTGGGATGGTGGAAGCACTGAACTTGAATGAGTCCTCAAAACTTGTTGAAAAGTGTAGCTAGGTTAGGTCTTCATAATGACATGTAATTATGATTCTATGTAATGTGATGTAAAGAAGAAAAATAAATTTATTATATTAACTTGCTTCATGGGTTTCATGAGCAAGGGATTTTGTTTCTGAGTCAAGACTCCTATTGAGAGTGTTTAGGAATTATTTTTCATCTAGTCATAAAATGATAGAGTCATTGTCATGTAATGAAGTCATGTTACACTCTGTAAAATATCAATATTGTCTATGTAAAATATCCTCCAAGAACTTGTCACTTATCCTCTTCAAATTGGCCTACAACAATGGAAGAACATGTTAGATGAGGTCGGCCTAACTACAAGTAATCATGTCGGCCTAAAGGACATGAGGGGAAGTGAATATATAGCCACACTCAGCCTCCATTAGAGGCGAGTAACTCGACTTGCAATTTGATCAAGAAAAGTACGAAGTAAGGGTAGCGAAAAGGGATTCTTCTAGGGCAGCAAAAGTGTTTCTTCTGGGGAAGCAAAAGGGATTCTTTTGGGGCAACAAAGAAGGGTTATTCTGGATCTGCGAAAGAGATTTTCTTTTGGGCAGTGTGAAGGAGGTTTCTTCTGGGTAGTACGAAGGAGAGATTCTTCTGGGTAGTGCGAAGGAGAGATTCTTTTAGGATCAATGAAGGAAGGTTTCTTCTGGGGTAATTGTTATTGAAAAGGAGTTGAAGGCATCAAGTAAAGATCGAAAGAGAAGTAGTATAGAGACCAGGGTTTTTGATCGATAGACCGAGATTCTCTAGAGATAGTCGAGAAGAGCAGTGTGAAGACTAGAGACTGCGATTCTCTAGGGAAAGCTGAAAGGAAGCAATATAAAGTATAGAGACTGAGTTTATCTAGAAGAAGCCAAGAAGAGAAGTTCAATATCAAGGAAAAACGTCGAAGGGAAGAGGTAGAGCATCAAGGATAGTGGAAAGTTTCTTGAGAGGATATTAGAGTCAAGGGTTTGTGTTATGGTCTTGGTACTCGTCAATTGAAGATCTACAAGAAGAATTTTGATCGGGTTTTCCTCTCAAGAGGTGAGAGGTTTTGGCCCTAGCTAACAAGTCTACACAATGTGTCACTTGTCTTTTATTGTGCATATTGGTAGTTGTCTTGATGAATAGAACACAATAATAACATAATGAAGAAAAGACTATAAGCTAAGAAGTAAAAGTATATCACAAGCAATTATCAAGCAGAGAAATATTTTAACTATTCATGCCCTAGATTTCTCAGCGTGGTATCAGAGCTTAGGTGCTGTAGTCAAGAAGGGGCATTCAAGTAAGTAGACACATGAGAATCAATCTTCAAAGAAGGATCGTAGCAAATCCAAGGGCTACCAAAGGCAATTTCTTCAAAACTCTAGATCGAAGAAATCTACACCAACAAAAGTCTTGGAATCATCTACAAGAAGGAAGCAGGAAGAATGATCGAAACCCTAGAAACACTCTAGAGATCATACATCACCAAATAAGTGAAAGATCTTCAAATCTAAGGAAGGTTAGATCGAAAGGCATTATTCTCTCTATTGTGTTGATTTGTGGTAGCATCAGATGTTCTCTAGCCATGAAAATTGGTGGAGAGGCTAAAGCACATGAAATCTCCAAGACCCAGAAATGGTTTGGGGAAATTCCATCCAGTTAGAGAGATATTAAAATAATTAATATTTTTAATGGAGTTCCTAAGTCTAAACTTAGGAAAATTAAGATATTAATGGGTTATTAATATAACACTGGGTGAGAATGTTCTAAATGACATGGATCAAGCCAAATCTAATCTTAGCCGTTGATTAGTTAATTTGATTTTCTGGAGCGGGGTTTGCTGAGAAAATTCGAACAAATGATCTGAGTTGTAGTGAAGGGTAGTGAGTACATAGCAGAGAAGCAGAGATAGTGCTAGAGGGTTAGCGCAGTGACTGAGGAGGCTATGCAGAGGCAGCGGGAGCCACACAGAGGCAGCTAGAGATTGCGTAGAGGTTGAGGGGCCTGCGTGGGTGACACAGAAGGCCAGAGAGTTGATGCAGAGAGGCAAAAGGTTGACGCAAAGGGTTCTAGAGCTACACAAAGGCTAGTTGGGATGACGCAGAGCCTTGGAGAAGCGTTGGAAGGATTTTCGTGGGGCAGACTAGTGCCGAGAAGCTGAATATCTGCTTCCGAGAATAGGTACTACTGCAGTGTAGAAGTCTCTGTTGGGTGAGCTAGTTTGGCACCCTAGTTGTACTCAAGAAAGCTGCTTAATAATAAAACCCTCAGAATTGCTACACCGATTTTCCCACATTGAGTTTTTCCGGGGACGATTGTCCAAAAATAACGGTGTCCCTTGCGTGTTTGTCTATTATTTTAGTTGATGATCTATATATGAGTTGAGACTGCATTTGTGTTTATTTTCAGTATTTATATGGATAAATAACTTGTTAAGGAATGAGCAAGTAGGTGAAATAAACTAGATAATGTAGTAGGAATTTTTGACATGTCAAACTTAGAAATTTCAACATGGTATCAGAGCGTTGCAGATCACAGGAGGACTGAACGCACCGACATAATCAGAAGTATTTGTAGCAGTAGCAGCTATCCCGAGAGACAAAGCTGCTCCCAAGTAGAAAGCAGTAGAGGAGTGACGTAGAGGGCTTACATCATCATTTCGAGCCAGAGAGAGGGCCAACGCAGAGGTAGAGAAAGGTAGAGAACGCTCACGAAGAGCCATGTCATCCTACTCAGTTAGGTAGACTTGATGCAGTTGGCCAGAGGAGTGATTCTACCTTTGTCGGGATTCCACAGAATTGGAAGGCTCATTTTCTTCAGTTGCTGGGGCATAGGGAGATGTGGGCAGATTGTGGATTAGGAAGTTGATGGGGTGCTGTTGCTGTCGAAGCAAAACAGTACCTAACGGGACAAAACCAAGGTAGAGGGAGTCGCTACCTTGACGAATTTCTAGCCAAGAAATCCAGATCCGAGTTGCAGTTGCAAAGAGGATCGGAGAGGAGTGAATTAATAGTTGGCGGGAAGATTTCTAGCAGGGAAGTCGAACTCATAGGGAGTCTAGGAGATAAGTTCCAGGAGGGAAGTCAAGACTCAGAGGGAGTCGAGGAGAGAGATTCTAGGAGGGAAGTCGAGACTCAGAGGGAGTCTAGGAGAGAAATTCCAGGAGGGAAGTCGAGACTCAGAGGGAGTTCAGAAGGAGCAGAGATGGCAATGAACGGAATGAGGGATCAAGACAGGTTGGATGGGGCCTCCAACTTTGTCATCTGGAAGGCCAGGATCTTATCTGTTCTGGAGAGACATCGCATCAAGGGCTTCGCTTTGAGAACCGTGGCTATCCCAGTCGACCCAGCAGATAATGAAAGGGATGAGGATGCAATGACGAAGGAAAAGTGCATAATCCTTGATGTGGTCAAGGGTCATGTAGTACCACATATTGCCGAGAAGAACACGACAAAGGAGATGTGGGATACCTTACCGACATTGTATTAGGGCACTTCCGTGCAGAGGAAGATGTTGTTGGAGAATCAACTGCGGTCGTATCAGATGTAGAAGGGGCAGCAGATAGATCTATACCTCAGTAGGTTGCAAGAGATTCGGGAGCAACTTACTTCCATAGGGGCCACACCAGATCAGGTGTTCATGGTGAGGACTACCCTGAATGCAGTCTCCGAGGATTGGGAGACATTTGTCCAAAGCATTTTGGGCAGAACTGATCTTCCAGGATGGGAAGAGATGTGGGCAACTCTTCTCCAAGAAGAGATCAGACGTTGACCAAGGTGGGAAGTAGCAGCAAAGGAGCTCAAATCAAGAAAGAGGAGGAGGAGGATGCGGCTCTGGCATTTGTGGGACAACAGGGGAAGAGGAAGAAGAAGGGCATCTCCAAGGTGAAGTGCTTCCATTGTGGGGAGTTGGGTCATTATGCAACCCAGTGTTGTAGGAAGAAGAACAAGGGAGAGGCTTTTGACTCCAAGGCAGCTCCAGCTAAGGTGGAGAAAGAAGTCGAGATAGATGACGACTGTGCCATGAGTGCTCATGCACCTCTAGAGAAGAGGTGGGGTGACATCGAGCTGTAGTCAGGAGAACTACAAAAGATAAGGGGCAGGATCCTTGAGGTACCCAAACTCTTGGATCGTATTCGGCTACGGGAGCCCCGAATGACAGTAGCAGGATGAAGGATGTCGGTAGAAGCAAGATGCGGATGTAGCGACAAGGCAGTGCTAGAGTGTTGGGGTGTGTAGCAGCGTAGTGGGGGTTGCAACAGTGCGAGATGCACATAGATGTTTGTAGCAGTGCGAGATGCATAGTGGAGGTTGCAGCAGTGCGAGTTGCACAAAGGTGTTTGTAGCAGTGCGAGATGCACAGTGGAGGTTGCAGTAGTGCGAGAGGCACAAAGATGGTTGCAATAGTGCAGAGGCAACAAAGAAAGCACCAGATAGCAGCAGAGGTAGCTTCAACATCAGGAGGCTTCCAAACTGACAAGGATGTTATGGTTTGGGTAGATCAGTTACTTATTTCTTGGTAACTGAGTTGCAGTGCAGCAGTTAGCAGTGGCAGTGGTATGGGCAGCATGATGCAACATTTGAGAGAGAGTTGCAGTGAAGATGCAATGTTGGGAGGAAGGACTAGCAACAACACGGATGCAAAGGGAGTTGCAGTACAGATGTAGCAGTGGCAGAGCCATGGGTAGCAATACAGGAGGCAATAGTGCAGTGGATGTAGGGCAGCAGGCCCATCATCAGCACAAGTACCGGTGCTGGAGGATCAGTGTGATGTTCAGTGGTGGAGCATTATTAGAGCACATTCCTCGCTAAGAGGGAGTGTTTATTTGTGGTAGCATCGGATAGCCATGAAAATTTGTGGAGAGGCTAAAGCACATGAGATCTCCAAGACCCAAAAATGGTTTGGGGAAATTCCACCCGGTTAGAGAGATATTAAAATAAGTAATATTTTTAATGGAGTTCCTAAGTCTAGACTTAGGAAACTTAAAATATTAATGGGTTAGTGGGAGATACATCAATATTGATCACTCAGTTCGATTTTCTGGAGCAAGGTTTGCTGAGAAAATCCAAACAAGTGATTTGAGTTGCAGTGAGGAGTTGTGAGTACATAGTAGAGAGTTAGAGATAGTGCTAGAGGGTCAGCGAATGACTGACGAGGCTACGCAGAGGCAACAGAAGCCACGCAGAGGCAGCTAGAGACTGCGCAGAGGCTGAGAGGCCTGCGTGGGTGACGCAGAAGGCTAGAGAGCTGATGGAAAGGGTTCTAGAGCTATGCAGAGGCTAGCAGGGCTGACGCAGAGCCTTGGAGAAGTGCCAACAGGGTTTTCGTGGGGCAAACTAGTGCTGAGAAGCTGAATATATGCTTCCGAGAAGTGGTACTAATGTAGTGTAGAAATCTCTGTTGGGTGAGCCAGTTTGGCACCCTAGTTGTACTCAAGAAAGCTGCTTAATAATAAAACCCTCAGAACTACTGCACCAGTTTTCTAGCATTGGGTTTTTCCGGGGACGATTGTCCAAAAATAACGGTGTCCCTTGTGTGTTTGCCTATTATTTCAGTTGATGATCTGTATATGAGTTGACACTGCATTTGTGTTTATTTTTAGTATTTATATGGATAAATGACTTGTTAAGGAATAAACAAGTAGGTGAAATAAACCAGATAATGCAGTAGGTATTTTTGACTTGTCAGACTTAGAAATTTCAACATATTGAAGTAATGATCTCACTTGAAAGGGATCATCTGACGCAACAAGTTCATCATGAAGTTGAAGATTCTATCTTCACAAGTAAGTACCTTTTATTATCTAATCTAGTAAAAATGATTTCATGTTTCAAGGAGAACCAAAAGTTCATTGGGATATCAAACTTCCTCGTATGGATAAGAAGGATAGATATAGTCCTCAAAGTAAATGAAGTCATTGATCATGTCCATGGAAAGGTCTCCAAGCCATCCGAAGAACAAGCATCATCTGAATACATGGAAGGGGATCTCAAGGCTCAAAAGGTTCTTAAGGAGTCTATCAAAGATCCTCTCGTTTCCTATGTAGCCGAGCTGGTGACATCTAAAGAAATATATGGTAATTTGATAGAACTCTTCTCTAAGAGCACGATAGAAAAGATAATATCACTTAGATTTGTTCTATATAAATTGAAGGTGTCAAAGGATGAAGGGATATCTTTGAAAATTTCTAAATGGAAATCCTACTGCAGTGATTAATGTGACTTCTTCTACTTATTACTTCAGAGATAAGTTATCTATTGTATTCTTACGGCAAATATCGAAACAAATTCTACTGCAACCTTCACAATTAAAACATTGCAGGAATTAAATTTAAGTAAAATGTCGGCACATATACAAACACAATGACAGTGATTTTTTTGACAATTGTCCTCGGAAAAACCCAATGCAAGAAAACCGGTGCAATAGATCAGGGTTTTATTATTCTTCAGCAAAAATCAACATGTACAAAATTTTACGTAGTAGTATAGAACTGAAAAATATTTACAGATGTTCTTGAACAATTGTCTGACCCGAGAGAGAGGTTCCTTGACCCTTTGCGTCTCTCTGGTTTGCCAAGCATCAATTTCTCTGGCCTTTGGTTGGGCCTGCGCAATGCTTGTGTCACTCAGGCCAGCGCTGCCTCTCCTAGCGTCAATTTGCCCAACGCTGTTCCTTCTGTTGCTCTGTGTCTTCGTCCCTATTTCCCTGACCGACATTGAACTCTCTCTGTCTCTCATCCACCTACAACTCTCCCTCTGAATCGATTTTCTCTTGCCAACCTTCGACCAGTGAGAAAATCAATTTCTCTTGGGCAACTAAGTATCTGCCTAGTGTGTTTTCCAAATGACCCTCAAGTCCGTTCTTATATCTTCCTGTTGAGCAATCAACGACCTAGATTAAAACATAATCAAAGGCTCAGATCGTTTTGACTTTATCCATGGCTTTTTTCTTGAAGTTTAATCGCTGATTAGATTAATACCCATTAATATTTTAATTTTCCTAAGTTTAGACTCAGGAAGCCCATTAAAAATATTAATTATTTTAATAAAATCACTTATGAGTGGAATTTCTCAAAACACTTTCTGTATTCTTTGGAATACATGTGCCCAAGCCTTCTTGCAAAATTTGAGGCTTAGAGCACATCTGATGCTACCCCAAATTGACACTCTCTCTTAGCGAGGAATGTGCTTTAGCAATAGACTACCTCTCTGCATACTGCTCTGACTCTGAAGCATTGTCTCTGCGCAGCTGATGCCTAACATGCTGTCCATCAGCTACTGTGCTGCTGCTGCTAATGTACTGTTGCCTTTGACACTTCTACAGTCAATGCTACATCTGTACTACAACTCCCTGTACCTCTGTGTTGTTGTTGGTCCAGCCATCCAACACTGCATCTGCACTACATCCTATTCTTGGTATTGAAATGTATTTTTAATATTGCCCAACTGCTCTCTGAGCTGAGTAAACTTAGCTCTTCCAAGAGCCTTTGTGAGTATATCGACCACCTTCTCTCCCATGGAAACATATTGTAGCTGTACTGCCCCACACTAAACACAGTCTTTGATAAAGTGACAACGGAGATCTATATGTTTCGATCGATCATGAAATACTGGATTCTTAGAGAGTTTTATGCAACTCTGATTATCTCAGTAAACCTTGGTCGCCTCCATCCTTTTCCTGAATAGGTTCACAAGCAATTTTCTGAGCCATATGGCTTCGCACATAGTTGTGTTGGCTGCCATATATTCTGCTTTTGTTGAACTCAGTGCTACCGATTTTTGCTTCCTGTTGCACCAGGATATCATTCGTGATCCAACACTGAAGCAGTACCCAAAGGTACTTTTTCGGTCTATTGAATTACCTACCCAATCTGCAACAGTGAACCCATTCAAGCTGATATCCTCTCCTCTAGAGTACTTTAACCCATATCCGACTATTCCTTGTACATACCTAAGTATGTGTCTAGCTGCTGCCCAATGCACCCTTTTTAGTTCCACCATGAATTGACTAAGAGTGTTAACTGCAAAACAAATGTCTGGCCTAGTGTTGATTAGATACATAAGCGACCCAATGAGCTGTCTACACAAGGTTGGATCTACTTCTTTACCCTTTGATGCATCTATTTTCTTCTAGTTGGTGATCATGGGACTAGCCATGGGTCGACAATCTTGCATTCTGAATCTCTTCAAAATCTCTGTAGCATATCTTCCTTGACCAAGGAAGATCTCACCATTCTTCTGCCAAACTTCCAACCCCAAAAAATAATGCATCAATCCCAAGTCCTTCATGTCGAATTCGGCTTCAAGATTCTTCTTGCAGTCCTAGATGAGCCTAGATGATCTAGTTAGAAACAAGTTATCTACATGTAGTACCAAAATAAGTGGCTCATTCTCTACCAGTAAATAGTAGAGATTGGGATCAACATCACTCTTGACAAATCTGAACTGTTCTAAGTAACTATCAATTCTACCATACCATGCTCTTGGTGCCTGCTTGAGCTCGTACACGCCTTTCTTTAACCTGCAATTGCAAGCATGAGACTTCTTCTCATGAGTTTCGAAGCCTTCAGGCTATTCTACATACACCTCTTCTTCTATCACCCCGTTCAAGAATGTTGTCTTGACGTCCATCTGGTGAATCTCCTATCCCATTTGAGCTGCTAGGAATATAACAGATCTGATAGAGGTGTATTGAGCAACTTGGGCGAAGGTCTCTTCATAGTCTATCTTTTCTTTCTGAGCATACCTCTTTGCCACGAACCTTGCCTTGTACTTATCTATGCTGCCGTCTGCAACATACTTGATCTTGTAGATCCATCGTGAACCTATTATCCGGTCTAGGTACTACTTCCCAGACATCATTCGTCATGATGGAATTGTACTCTTCCACCATGGCACCCACCCACACTTGGTGTTGAATAGCCTCCTGAAAGCTAGAGGGTTCTCCAACCTGAACTACCATTGCTTGGTATCTATCTAGTTGTTTGCGTTGCCTCTTCTCGGCTCTAGCAGCTCCAACAAACTCCTCTGCATCCCTTAGTGTCTCCTAGGCTTCTCTGCTCATTCTACCACTGGTGGTGGGAGGTTCAACCAATTCTTCCTCCTCACTTTGTTGTTTCGTCTGTTGAGAAGCATCTGCATTTCCTCCCTCTGAGGAAATACTGGTACTAGTCACTGTACTTGTCCCAGGTGCATGTTCTCCTGCCTGTCCTTATTGCCGCTCTTGCTGCTCTTGGACTAACAGAACATCCCCTAACTGATCTTCTGTAGGCATTTCACGAGATTTCCTGAAACTCTGTGTTCCATGAACTTTGCATCTCGTCTTATTATAATCTTCCTGCTGCCTGGAATGTAGATTCTATATGCCTTTGAGGTCTTGTTGTATCCTACGAGATACCCCTTCTGTGCAGTTTGATCTAGTTTGCTACGCTTCTCATTTGGAATGTGGCAATAAGCCACGCTTCCGAATATTCTGAGATCACTGACTTCGGACTTCTTCCCTGTGAATACTCCTTTGGGCGTTCTCTTCCCCAATGCTTTATGAAGAGTTCTATTCTGAATATAAACTGCCATGTTGCAAGCTTCTACCCATAAATACTTAGGTATATCTTGATCATACAACATGGCCTTGGCTGCCCCAACAATAGTTCGGTTCTTTTGTTTTGCCACTCCATTCTGCTCCAGATTATATGGAGTTGTCCACTCTCTTTTGATGCTCTCCTTTGCGTAGAAATGTGTGAAATCCTTGTCTGTATATTCTCCACCATTATCTAAACGCAATACCTTTATCTTTTTCCTTGTCATATTTTCAACAAGAGCCTTGAACTCTCGGAAACGATCAAAGGCCTCATCCTTGGTCTTTAAGAAATAGATCCAGGTTTTTCTAGAGTGATCATCGATAAATGTGACGAAGTATTCGCCACCACTAAGAGCCCTTGTGGACATATGACCGCAAATATTTGAGTGTATTAATCCTAATACATTCCTTGCTCTATTGTTACTTCTGGGAAAAACTGCTTTAGCGTACTTTCCTAGTACACATCCTTTGCAGAAGTCATCATGTTCTTTGCTTAGGATTGGTACCCCTGTAACAGTGTCTCTAAGCGTCCTCAGTGCTCCATGGTGTAAGTGCCCCATTCGCCTGTGCCATAATTCATTTCGCTCCTTCTCACCATTATAGTTGCTACCTATCAGTGCCATTGGCGATTCGAGCTGCAACCTATACAACTTGTTACTTCGAACCCCAATTTTCTTTTTCCTCTTCCAGCCTGGATGCTTAACGTATACTTTCTTTCTGATGAAGTATACATCATATCCCTTGTCCTGTAACTGGGACACTGAAATTAGATTCATCCCTAATCCTGGCACATGCAGAACATTGGTGGCTTGGATGCTGGTCACTGCCTCCGTCTGAAAAGCTATGGTATCTCTCCCTACAGGAGTACACTTCGTTCTGTTTCCCATGGTTATTTGGAAGTCCATCTGTTCTTCTTGATACCTCGAGAAATGTTCTTGTACTCCAGTCATATGTGCTGAAGCCCCACTATCAATCTACCAAACATCTGCTCATGCGAAATTAGCTAAGCACGTGAATTCTTAATCTAATCTGGTAAACAAATCTTAGATACTTTGAGTATCCATATTGTGCCAATTTCTGACGCTAACCTATCCCAGCAACTGTTATAGGAAAAACTGTGTCTTCCTTGTTGAGTCTTCTGCTGCGTTGTTCCTTCTATCGCTGATAAGTTTCGAATGGAAAAGACTTACACTTTGTCGGCTCACTCAGAGAGAGTTTTCCCACAAAATCCAATCTCTTTGGTTTGAATTGCTCAACCCTCTTGGAGATTCGAATTTCTGCCCTTGCAGGGATTTCAAATTCCCTTCCTTTCTCAGCGTTGGATCTTCCGACTTTTCTCTTCTGCTTCCCTGTAGCTTCGATACCATGTGAAAATTTCTAAAATATAATCCTACTACAGTGATTAATATGAATCCTTCTACTTATTACTTCAGAGATAAGTTATCTATTGTTTTCTTATGGCAAATATCGAAACATATTCTACTGCAGCCTTTCACAATTAAAACATTGCAGAAATTAAATATAAGTAAAATACTGACACATATACAAACACAATGTTAAAATTGGCAACTAGGTCCAAACTCCATGTGTGTCATCTTATTTATGGCAATTGATATTTTCTTGGATTCCTCTCGTCGAGAGGTGTAGGATTGATGTAACGATCATCTGATTCCGACATGTATTCATGGAGATACGAATTTATTTGTATTTCTTGACAATTTGTCAAGGGCAGCCAACATGTAAAATAGTGTTGCACACCCCCAGCTAAACCTCAACGTGGGATATAAATAGAGGAGACCTCGAGGCATTAGATCATTCATCTCATCCTCACATCTCTTCTCTCTCCTTGTCTCTTGGGTATACATAGGAAAGAGGATGCAATTCTCACGTGGGAAAGAGGACGCAACTAGGGCATCACTGTGAGAGGACATGTTGATTTGGGGTAGCGTCGGATGTGTTCTAGCCACGGAATTTGGTGGAGAGGTTGGGACACATGAGATCTCCAATACCCAGAAAGGGTTTGGGCAGATTTTAAACAGATCAGGAGATATTAAAATAATTAATATTTTTAAGGGAGTCCCTAAGTCTAAACTTAGGGAAAATAAAATATGAATGTGTATTAATATGAATCTGTGTTAGAATGGTCCAAAAGACATGGATCAAGCCAGATCTAATCTTAGCCGTTGATATGTCAACGAGAAAAGTATAAGAGGAGGCTTGAGGGTCACTTGGAGAGTACACCAGAGTGATCAGTCATTCTATTATCTAGAGCGGGGTTTGCTAAGAGAGATAGAATCAGTGGTTGGAGAGCAGCTAAGGGGCATTGAGTATAGAGAGGCAGAGAGGCAGAGATAGTGCCGGGAGAGCAATAGAGCAACTAAAGAGAGTGACACAGGAGCAACTAGTGCTCACGCAGGGCCACACAAAGGCAGCTAAGTGTTGCGTAGAGCACCAGAGAGGCCAGCGTAGTTGACGTAGAGGGTCAGAGAGCTGACACAAGGCCTCCTAGGATTGACGCAGTCCAGATTGGGCAGATGCTGGGGTTTCTGGGGCAGATTGGTGCTGAGTAGCTACCGGAAGGATTATCCGGGGTTTCAACTAGTAGATTTGTTAGAAAATGAGAGGTATTACTGCCAAGGAAATTCTCTGTTGGGTAGGCCAGTTTCAGCACCCAGATTGTACTCTGATATTGCTTAATAAGAAAACCCTTGGATAGCTGCACCGGTTTTCCCACATTGGGTTTTTCCATGGACATTAGTTCAAAAATAATGGTGTCATATGGTGTGTTTGTTTCTATTTCTTTTAGTTGTTGATCTGTAATATGTTGAGCATGCACTAGTGTTTATTTTTAGTGTTTACATTGTAAATAACATGTTAAGGAAAATAACAAGTAGGTAGGAATAAATCAGAGAAAGTACAGGGAGGGTTTATAACTAAGTAAACTTAGAAACTGCAACAGGACACAGTTAGGGCAGCTAGGATGCAGAAGGTACATCAATCTTGTTTGGGGTGATTTAGGCCTGCGTTGACTAGCGTATAGCCTCCATTGACTGCGGCTTTGTGTGGGCAACCTCTCCTAGGCTAGGGACAACCTACGTTGACTTGTTGGAGAGCTCATTTGGGACAACGTTGACTGGTTAGGGCTGGTTGTAGTATGCTGTAGCATTGACTGCTACTTTGACCTTATTACATTCACTGTTTTGGGCTGCAATTACTTCTGTTGCAGGCCGAGTTCTCCTAGATTATCCTGAGGAAATTTGAGAGCTGATTGGTCACCCTTGTTATTGTTGTTTAAGGGATTCATTACTGCTATTGTAAATCACTGATTTGTGATATTGTACTATCTCTCTCTCTTTGCTGAATTATTGAAGAATATAGAAGAATTGATCAAAGGGTTTCCCCGCATTGGGGTTTGTCCCTGGCTAGAGCCACATCTTGTATCTTGTGTCTTGGCTTGCCTTCTGTTGATTTCATTTATGTTCTATCAACATTTTACTTTTATGTTAATGTGATTGCTATACTGAGAATTGGCATTGGCCTAATAAGAAGAATTGAAGTAAATTGCTCTTAGCATAGAACATACCATAATTTAACATGGTATCAGAGTTGAGGCGAAGACAAAGCCCAAACAAGAGCAAGAGCAATCACCAAAGGCAGTTGGAAAAGGTCAAAAGGCTTCATGGGTTTCTCATCACACTTCCCCATTGAAGACAAGCTTCGTGAGAAGTCTGACTATCATAGAAGGAAGATGTCTCTTGATCTAACATTGGAAGAGCAAGAAGTACTGGACTATGTGAGGGGAAGAATTATGGAACCTCCATCAAATGCACCGACTGCTAGAAGGAACAAGTACACTAAGGGTGAAGTAAAAGTAAAGAAGATCATCTGGGACTCAATTGACAAGCATCTGGTGGCCTACATTTCCGAGTTGAACACCTCCAAGGAGATCTACAATAGACTGGTAAGCTTGTTTAAAGTTAGTGATGCAAATCAAGTTTTGTTCCTCAAAAGTAAGCTAAAGGATATTAAGAAGGGCAAGGATGAGGATATTCAATCCTACTTAAGGATAATTGAGATCAAGAATGATCTCCTATCCATTGGAGAAGTCATTTCTGACAAGAAACTAACTATCACTACTCTTGGAGGGCTCCCATCTGAATGGTAGTATTTAGAACCACTATTCTCAACAATGATCAAATTCCATGATTTGAAGAATTGATGGCGAGATGCATTCAAGAAGAGACAAAGATGGTGGAGTAAGAAATGCCTTCAAGCAAAGGAAATCCCATTGCTTTCTCCTTTCATGCCAAAAGGAGAAATAATTCTGGGTCTAAAGGTCACTTCAAAGGAAAGACCAGATCGAATGGTGGAAGGAAGGGAAGATGCTCAGTTTGCAATAAATTTGGCCACTATGTGAGGGAGTTTCCAGATAGAAAGGATTCATCACATGATGATGATCAAAATCACTCCTGGGGAAACTCCAACCACAATCAAAGGAATGACAGGTTCAATGGCAAAGGAAAGAGAACTGTGGGAAATCAAGGAAGAAAGCAAGGAACTCCAGGTATGAATCAAATGTTGTTAAAAATAAGCAAGATGAGCATTATCTAATATCGACCCTCTCCACTACCTCTCCTTCGGACTTGTTGGGCAATTGACTTATTGATAGTGGCGCCTCAAGGCACTTCACTGGTTACAAGGAAGCTCTCTCTAATTTGATAGAGAAGGAGACAAACTTGGAGATTATTCTTGGAGATAGTTCCACCTATCCCATAAGGGTGTAAGAAATGTCACTCTTAAATTAAATCAGGGTAACACAATTCATTTGCAAGAAGTCTTATATGTACCTGATCTTAAGAAGAACCCGATGTCCATTTCGGCAATGGAAGACAAAGGCTACAAGGTGGCCTTCATCGATGGCAATGTACGTGTGTGGAAAAAGAATTTTAAAGATGCTTTCACTCTTGGGTTTCAAGTTGACTTTTTATATCAAGTTGGAGGAAGTCCATTGGGAGTCATGTCTTACGACACATCTCTTGAGTCTGAACTATGGCACCAGAGGTTTGCCCACCTTCATTATAAGGCTCTACCCGATGTGAGACAAATGGTGACAGGGATGCCCGAGTTCAAAATAGAGCATGAAGTTGTATGTCCAGGATGTACTGAAGGAAAGCTCAAAAGGCAACCATTCCCCTCTAGCCATAGCAAGAACTCTGACATTTTGTAGTTGGTTCACTCCGACATATCTGGTATGATGCCTGTGAACTCTTTGGGAGGATATCTATATTATCTTACTTTTATAAATGATTATTTTCGCAAGACTTGGAAGACAAAGGCTACAAGGTGGCCTTTGTCGATGGCAAGGTATGTGTGTGGAAAAAGAATTTTAAAGATGCTTTCACTCTTGGGTTTCAAGTTGACTCTTTATATCAAGTTGGAGGAAGTCCTTTGGGAGTCATGTCTTGCGACACATCTCTTCAGTCTGAACTATGGCACCATAGGTTTGCCCACCTTGATTATAAGGCGCTACCCGATGTGAGACAAATGGTGACAAGGATGCCCGAGTTCAAAATAGAGCATGAAGGTGTATGTCCGGGATGTGCCGAAGGAAAGCTCAAAAGGGGACCATTCCCCTCTAGCCATAGCAAGACCTATGACATTTTGCAGTTGGTTCACTCCGACATATCTAGTATGATGCTTGTGAACTCTTTGGGAGGATATCTATATTGTCTCACTTTTACAGATGATTATTCTCACAAGACTTGGATATACTTCTTGAAAAAGAAGGTTGAAGTGTTCTCCTGGTTTCGTCACTTCAAAGCCTTGACCGAGAATCAAACTGAGAAAAGGATCAAGATCTTAAGGACTGATAATGGGACCGAGTATGAATCCAATGAGTTTCATGACTTTTGCAAAGAAGCTGGCATTAAGAGGGAGACCACAACACCATACACTCCTAAACAGAATGGTGTGGCAGAAAGGAAGAATCATACGA
The DNA here is from genome assembly GCA_000404065.3 of Pinus taeda. Lineage (NCBI taxonomy): Eukaryota > Viridiplantae > Streptophyta > Pinopsida > Pinales > Pinaceae > Pinus > Pinus taeda. The sequence continues at coordinate 39,745 of APFE030162095.1, read as the reverse complement.
TTATGGAAGCTGTTCATGCCATGCTCCATGATCAAAGGCTTCCGAAGTTTCTATGGGCCGAAGCTGTGAATACTGCCTTATATGTTCAAAATCGATGCCCTGATCAAGCATTGGATTCCAAGACTCCCGAAGAAATGTTCACTGGTAAGAAACCCGATGTCTCTGATTTTAGAATTTTTGGAAGTCCTATATATTTTCATGGGCTGAAAGAGAAAAGAAGCAAATTGGGTGCATCTGGAAAGAAGGGTATCTTCACGGGCTATAGCAAAAATTCTAAGGGATATAGAATCTATGTGGCTGGTCAAAGGGAAGTCGAGATAAGTCATGATGTCACCTATGACGAAGACATGGCTCTTAGCAAGGTTGACAATCTTCCTATTCTAAGGAAAGATAAAGGAGCTGACACCAGGAAGTCGGATGAGAAGGAAGATGAGACGATGCCCAATGTGGAAGAACCTATTTGATCCCCCTCCGCAAGAGCCTTCCTCTTCTAGGCAGAGGCCCTCATGGCTTATGGGGACTCTTGATGATTCTGAGGGACATATTGCACCCAGAGGGACTTTCCGTGAAAGTAAAAGCCAACCAACTATCAGGGATACTTGACCATTATGAGCACCATCATTCAAAATGTGCCTTCATCGTTCGAAGAAGCCGTGAAGCATCAAGTATGGAAGGATGCCATGAATGAGGAATACGAGTCCATCATGAAGAATGATGTCTGGGATGTGGTCCCCAGACCCCAGGACAAAACAGTTGTCACCTCAAAGTGGCTTTACAAAATCAAGCATGGAGCTGATGGTAGTGCTGAAAAGTACAAGGCTTGCTTTGTTGCTCGAGGCTTCTCTCAAAGGGAAGGGGTAGATTATGATGAGATATTTGCTCTTGTTGCCCTATACACCACTATCTATTCGATCATAGCCCTTGCCGCTTCGCAAGGATGGAACCTACATCAGATGGATGTCAAGACCACGTTCTTGCATGGTTCAATTAAAGAGGAAGTCTATGTGGAACAACCCGAGGGCTTTGAGATTCATAATCGAGAATCTAATGTATGCAGGTTGAAGAAAGCCCTCTATGGGCAGAAACAAGCACCCTGAGCTTGGTATGAGAGGATCGATAGCTACTTGATGAAGCTGGGGTTCATTAGGAGTAAAGCTGATCCAAACCTTTACTTTAAGGTTGAGGATGATAAGCCTCTGATACTGGTGATGTATGTTGACGACCTCTTTCTGATAGGTGCAGACCCTCTCATTCACAAATGTAGGAGGGAGTTGACTTCCGAATTTGAGATGAAGGACCTAGGACTGATGCGCTATTTCCTAGGACTGGAGGTCTGGCAAAAGCTAGGAGAAATTTTCCTATCTCAAGGAAAATATGTGGTGAAGATATTGGACAGATTTGGTATGGTGGACTGCAAGCTGTGACTACCCCGATGGAGCTTAACTTCAAGAAGTTATGCAGTAGTGCTGTCGGACCTGTGTTGGGTAATGCTTTTGAGTATCGTCAACTCATGGGAGCATTGATGTTCTTGGAGAACTCTCGTCTGGATATATGTTTTGTAGTCAACACGTTGAGCCAATATATGGTTGAGCCTCATCACTCACATTGGATTGGCGCCAAGAATCTTTTGAGATATCTTCGGGGAACAATCACTCATGGGTTGAGATACACTATCGGAGATGTGAGGCTACACAGATATTCCGATGCTGATGGGCAGGCATTGTGGGGGAACGAAGGAGCACTTCTGGATGTTGTTTCTCTTTGCATTCTGCCTCGATATCATGGATGAGTAGGAAGCAGAAGTCAGTGGCTTTGAGCACCGTTGAGGTAGAGTACATTGTTGCAAGTATGGCCTCCTGTGAGGTTGTCTGGTTAAGGAAGCTCTTTAGTGAGTTGTTTGGACATATGCTGGATACTACCGTGATCCTCTGCGACAACCAAAGTGGGATTCGTTTATCAGAGAATCCCATATTTCATGATCGCTCCAAGCACATCGACATCAGGTACCAATTTATCCGGGATATGGTACAACGAGGAGCAATAAGGCTCCATCATATTGGGACTGATGAGCAAGTTGCTGACATTTTGACAAATCCCCTGGGAAAGGTCAAATTCTTGACTTTTCGAGAATGACTAGGAGTCGTGGAGAGACCCTCTTATGAGGGTCTTGTATGATGCATACATTGAGCTCTGGGAGCTCCGGGGGGCTTCGGGTACTTCTTTGAGCAACGAGCAACCATAGGGTGACTCACCCTCCCCTAGTGGTGCACTATGTACAGGGTGAATGATTCAGCCTTCCCCTGTGATACCCAGTGGCGACGTGTAGGCAGGATGAGTGGTTCATCCCTCCTGCCGAGACATCCTACCCATGCAGTCTGGGACTCCTCATGGGAAGTACCTCTGATCTGGCCAATAAGTAGGGAAATGAGGATAAGGACCATAGTAGTATCAATGGATGCATCGTGTATCTACCGTACTCCCTATGCTAGGATGACATTGATTTGTGATCAATTGGAACTGACTTCGGGTCAGTAAGAGTGATATAACTCACTCTCTTTTGGAACTGACTTCGGGTCAGTAAGAGTGGTATGACACACTCTCTTCATTGGGACTGACTTCGGGTCAGTAAGAGTGCTATTGGGCACTCTCTTTTATCTGGGATTGACTTAAAGTCAGTAGGGGAAGGTATGATACATTCTCGATAATTTCTTCTACATAGTTCAACAGAGCAAAGCCAAGCAGTGCAGGACAATGCATTTGATGGCTGAGATAGTACCGATAGACAAATGGATTAGCAGATGGAGTTCTCCCCAGTTGAGAGGGAGTTTTAAAATTGGCAACTAGGGCCAAACTCCATGTGGGTCATCTTATTTATGGTAGCTAATATTTTTCTTGGATTCCTCTCGTCAAGAGGTGTAGGATTGATCTAACAATCATCTGATTCCGACATGTATTCATGAAAATATGAATTTATTTGTATTTCTTGACAATTTGTCAATGTCGGCGAACATGTAAAATAGTGTTGCGCACCCCCAGCTAAACATCAATGTGGGATATAAATAGAGGAGACCTTGAGGCATTAGATCACTCATCTCATCCTCAAATCTCTTCTCTCTCCTTGTCTCTTGGGTATACATAGGAAGAGGACGCAACTCTCATGTGGGAAAGAGGATGCAGCTAGGGCATCATTGTGAGAGGACGCAGTTAGGGAAACAAGGACGTAGGAAGGTACAACAATGTTGTTTGGGATGATTTAGGCCTGCGTTGACCAGCGTATAGCCTCCATTGATTGCGGCTTTGTGTTGGCCGCCTCTCCTATGCTAGGGACAACCTGCGTTGACTTGTTGGAGAACTCATTTGGGACAACGTTGACTAGTTAGGGCTGGTTGCAGTATGCTGTAGCATTGGTTGCTGTTTTGACCTTATTACATTCACTTTTTTGGGCTGCAATTACTGCTGTTGGAGGCCGAGTTCTCCTAGATTATCTTGAGGACATTTGGGCACTGATTTGTCATATTGTTATTGCTGTTCAAGGGTTTCATTACTGTTGTTGTAAATCACAGATTTGTGATATTGTACTATCTCTCTCTCTATGCTGAATTATTGAAGAATATAGAAGAATTGATCAAAGGGTTTCCTCGCATTGGGGTTTGTCTTTGGCTAGCACCACATCTTGTGCCTCTTGTCTTGGCTTGTCTTCTGTTGATTTCATTTATGTTCTATCAACATTTTACTTTTATGTTAATGTGATTGCTATACTGAGAATTGACATTGAGCTAATAAGAAGAATTGAAGTAAATTGCTCTTAGCATAGAACATATCATAATTTAACATTGACACAGTTATTTTTGGACAATTGTCCCCGGAAAAACCCAATGCGGGAAAACCGGTGTAGCAGATGAGTGTTTTATTATTCTTCAGCAAAAATCAACATGTACAAAATTTCACCTAGCAGTATAGAACTGAGAAATATTTACAGACGTTCTTGAACAAGTGTCTAACCTGAGAGAGAGGTTGTTTGACCCCCTGCATCTCTTTGGCTTGCCTAGAGTCAATTTTTCTGGCCTCTGGACTGGCCTGCGCAATGCCTATGTCACTCAAGCCAACACTGCATCTCCCAACGTCAATCTGCCCAACGTTGTTCCTTTTGTTGCTCTGTGTCTTCGTCCCTGTCTCCCTGACTTATGTTGAACCGTCATTGTCTCTCCTCCTCCTGCAACTCTATCTCTGAATCGATTTTCTCTTGTTGACCTTCGACCAGTGAGAAAATTGATTTCTCTTGGGCACTTGCGTATTTGCCTGGTGTGTTTTCCAAATGACCCTCAAGTCCCTTCTTATATCTTTTTGTTGAACAATCTTCGGCCTAGGTTAAAACATAATCAAAGGCTCAGATCGTTTTGACTTGATCCATGGCCTTTTTCTAGAAGTTTCACCCCTGATTAGATTAATACCCATTAATATTTTAATTTTCCTAAGTTTAGACTTAGGAACCCCATTAAAAATATTAATTATTTTAATAAAATCACTTATGGGTGGAATTACCCAAAACGCTTTCTGCTTTCTCTGGAATACATGTGCCCAAGCCTCCTTGCAAAATTTGAGGCTTAGAGTACATTCGATGCTACCCCAAATGAACAATATCGTCGTGTCTTTCAAAAACATCTCAAATAAAAGGGCAATTTAAGGATCTAGGAGAGATGGTATTTGATAACGAAATAATCTTCGTAGTTCTAAATGCATTAACTGATGAGCAAGGTAATCTCATACCTACTAGTGAAGAGGAAATTATCCCATTCATCAAATTATTGTCTCTCTGCAAGGCAGAATAAGACAGGTTGAAGAAAGAAAGTAACAAAAGCTCAGAGAGAAGGGATCAATCAACGAAAGGAAGAAAAGGAAAATTTGGAAAGTTTGATCCTCCAAAGAAAAAGAAGAAGAACATGGCTAAGGAAATATGCTATGGTTGTCAGAAATTTGGGCACTATAGAAGAGATTGTCCTAATCGAAAGAGGGACAGAGAAGAAGCCCATATCACTGAGGAAGTGAAAGAACCTGAGACAAAGAGGCTTAAGAAGGAAGAAGCAAAAAGATCTCTGCTATGACTGAGATGATCTTCTTCATTAGAAGGTACTTTTCACTTGTAAATTATAGATAGGAACAATGTATATAAGATATGATGCATCAGATTAGAAAATAACATCGTGATATAAGTATTAGAAGTAAGAGCTCTTGACATGGGAAGCAGAAGGAAAGTTTGGAATAAACTCTGTTGATTATAAAGAATAAGGGCTCTTGGAAACCTCATTGAAATCTCTAGCGATACTTTTCGAAAGAAGTGGAGGTCATCATCGACTGGGATCATCATACAATAGTCAATAAAGAAACATATGTTGGGTAAGGATATGAAAGATACTCAAGTTCCTTTGATGGAATCTTCATCAAAGGATTCATCGATCTAGAAAGGAAGCAAGAGTTTCTTCAGGAAATCCAACTCGCGGATATCAAGGGATGATGGTATAATGACATAGCAGGAGAGCAGGTCTAAAGGATAAAGTTCTTTCGTTCAAATAAAGTTGTTACAGGAAGTCAGGATGACCAAAAGGAAAGATGAGGTATGTATGCTTGCATAGATTATTATAAAATTCATGTCATATGGTTGCAAATAGTATGGATCACTATTTCCATTTCGGGAAATATGATCAAGAGTAGAAGGGATCTCCTCCTCCGAAATATTGCAGAAAAGCATAAGTTGCACTAGATGAAATCACCATAATATGTTCTCATATGAATCATGAGGAAGCTAACTACAACTGAGGAATTCTGGTTGGGAGCTCTTGGGAATGAAATCTGTGAAAAGAAAGGAAGAGATCTTAAAATATGCAACAAAGGTAGAAGGCATTCAACATCTGAAGTCCAAGAAGAGTTGACTAGAATATCTCCTGGAAAGAGATGAAGACTCTGATAGGAGTTGGAAAAAGATGGAGACCCTAGACAATTAATATCTTTGGGAAATGTGTCAATTTGTATGCAGGATGTTGATACCTTCAAGAAGATGTTATGATGAAAGACCATCACCAAGGTAATATTTGATTTAAGTGTTCATTTATATTTTGAACTAATATCTAACAAGCTTATGTAGGACTGCTTAAGGGAAGATCTGTGGATGACTTCCAAGAGGACCATATTGAGGGATGTAAGATGAAGGAAGAATTACATGAAGCAAAGGCAGATGGAAAAATCTAATGAGATGAGGACATGACTAACTCTTGGATGAAAGTGATGGATGGTTTGTACCCTATGAAGAAGTCCCCAAAAGATGAAGACTCCATGACAAAAGAAATTGATGACATCGAAGAAGAGAGGAGTTTTTTAGGCAGCTGGTTGTTCCACATGAGGAGCTACTGTAGGTCCCCAGTTAAGAGGGAGCCTGGAAAAAGAAGTTTCTTACTTGGAAGAAACTTGGAAATTCCTAAGCCAAGAGGGAGCTTAGGTACATTCCTTTTCAGTAGGAATGAGTACATTCCTTATTGGAATATGTCCACCCTATGTGAGAGGGAAAGATAGACATGACATTCTAGTCTTCACCTAGGAAGATAGAATGGAGGATTGGGTAATCTTTTGGCATCCGATACTCTTTGGGGATGAGATAGGGCATCCAATGGAAGAGTAGTTGTGGAGGGCCGATATTCTTTGAGGGCTGGGGAGTCCAAGATAAGAATAGTCCTCATGGAACATATCTTGAGAGACCCTGGGTGGGCTATGTTCCGAGGGAGAACTTTGTTTCTGACACACTAAGGCCTTTCGGCCCTTTGGAATCGGCACGGAGGCCTTTCGACACCCTGTCATAGGGTTCTAGGGCTTCAACCCTCAAATAGAACTTTTATCATAATCTTCTTTAGTGGACAGACACTAGTTTTGGCAACTCCTCTTCACGATTCTACAGTCAAAGCCTAGGAGGATACTCGACCTCCTTCACAATGAAAAAAATTCTCTTCAAATCACAAAATTCGTCTTCCTTTTTGATCTGTGGTTCACTCTTCTTGGTTTGATGTCCTTCACAAGGATGATTGCTAAGATTAGACTTAACAATGCATGTTATCTTCTCAACATATCATGTCATCTTTGTAAGGTATGAGGGGCCATATTTCATGAAACTTCTCTAGGATCCAAAGTCAAAACATGATCCCAAGCTCCCTCTGTGTCTAGACTAGCTTCTTCAAGTCTCTTTAGCGGCTGCTCTTTCACCTAGGCTCTGATACCATGTTGATTTTTCAAGGAGAAATCTGATCTTCTAAACTGATATTTACTTTTCCACGATTTTTTTAACCAAGTTCACTTATGTCGTATACATCATTAAATATTTATACATAGAAAATCTCAACAATAATGTAGTAATGTAGTAGGATCATAAAGAGAATCAAACACACAAAGACACACAAATTTTCACCTTGGAAACCCAAAATCGGGAGAAAACCCAACAATCTTTTCTATGAAAATTTCTTTAGTTCAACAAAGTTACAATCTGGTATTCATAACTCAAATTAGGTCAAACAGACCACAAAAATCGACAAGTCAAACCTAGTCAAATACACCAAATTTTTGGCCTTCCTATGGATACCTCATAATTCGGTCAACACTAGTCCACAGAGCCAAATTTTGACTTCTACGTCTCCAAATTTTGTCAAACCATGGTCAACCTATGGTCAACTCTTGACAAGAACTTTGGTCAACCTGCAGTGAAACTGCCCAGAAGAAGATTTGGTCAACACTGGTCAACGCAGGTCACATGCAAGGTAAACTCGGTTGCCACAGAAAAATATCTTCCTCAGAAATTTCGGTCTCTGTTCTCAGCTCCTTTGCACGTGTGAATAGAGGAATAGAAGATCTTGTGATGATCTGAATTGGTCTCCAAGAGGTGAGGTCGAATGGCAATATATAGTGGTTAGATTTGACCCCAGGTGGTGCCTTAAGTGAGCCGACTTGACTTTTAAGGGGGCTGACTTGAACAATTTGAAATTTCAATTTTATTTAATTTCTGTCTAATTATTTGAGCCAACTTGTAGCTGGAAATACTGACTACAACTACCTAAAAATCAACATACCCAAGAACCTATGCATTGGGATTCATAAATTGCCTTGTGAAATGCAAATTGTTGGGAAATGAGAGACTATCATGTTGAAGAACTATGACAAGATGAAAATATCAAGGCCAAGGAATTCTTACAACTTAATAAGACAACCATGTGGAGAACAAGTAGTGCATTGGGATTAAAAAGAAAATGAGCGGAAAAGTATAATAATCTGTCACCTTTATAGGGCTAGGCACCGAGTGTTCCCATAAATCATGAGTCTTAAGAAGTCCCTGCATACCACCCTAGAACAAAGAATGGCCATCAAGGCAGGAAGTTACCATCAACCAGGGGATATCAGTGGTGCCATAAAATCAAGTATCATGAAGATGAAGCTAAGAGGACTGGTCATGATTATACAACATCATGGATATGGGACACACTCTCACATAATCATCATCCCACAGGGATGTAGGCTTGCATTCCTTCGACTTACAATGGTGTTGCCAAAACATGAATCTATGCATATGTACCCCTGCTGAAAGAGGAATAACTAACCTGGAACAAGCACTGAAGGCATGGTGCATTAAAATTGACAAGTACTTTGGATGAACAATGGTTCCGATGGAGCACTTCAAATTCCAATCTATACATCAAAAGCATTGATAATGTTATCATTCTACTAATTATATATGTAGATGACATCATTATTACAAATAGTGAGGCAAGTGCTCTAGAACAGATCAAATCTAATATGAGTAAAGTTTTGACATGGCTGATCTAGGCCTCCTACATTACTTCCTAGGCATAGAAGTTTGGCAAATAGGTGGCAACATTTTTGTCTCACGAACAAAATATTTCTGGAATTTTCTCGACAAGTTCAAAATGACAAATTGCAAAATCTTGTCTGCACCTATGGAGAAAGGGTTGATTTCAACCAAGGCTGATTCTAAGGCAGTTAATGAGTCAATATACAGGCAGTTATTGGCGAGCTTGATATACCTTATAACCACTAGGATTTATTTGAGCTATGGCGTGAGCTTCATTTCTTAATTAATGACATTGCTGAAAGTAGAACATTGGACTGTAGTGAATAGGGTGTTGAGATATGTGAAAGAGACACATGACTTTGTATTTTGTACAATAGAAGCAAAGACCCTAGGCTATGTGAGTATGCATATTTAGAATGCACATTTCTTGTGGATGACAAAAAATTCAATTTTGGATACATGTTCATCCTTGGCATAGGTGCATTCACATGGACTGGCAAGAAGCAACATCTAGTAGCCCTTACGTTGTGAAAGCAAAATATCAAGGAGCAGCGAAAGGAGTGTATGAGGCAATTTGGGTTAGGGGAATGCTTTTAAACATGAATATGAGCAGATAGGGCCAACACCCCCTATTCTATGACAATCAAGGGGTGCTCAAGCTAACCAAGAATTTGGTCTTTCATGTCGAGAAATCAATAGGGCTACAACTGAGGTGATTTCTCTTAGACTTGATAAGTGTTTGTGATGTTCTTTTACTTTTCTTGATTATTAGCTTATTCTCTTATTATTATGTTGTTGTTATCATCAAACAACTACCAAAACATGAAGATCAATAGTACACAAGGACACAAGATTCAGGCTGTTAGCTAGGGCCAAAACCTCTCCCAGAGAGGAAAATCCACAAAATCTCTTCTCTTCTTATAGATTCTTCAAATGACAAATTCCAAGACCTCTAGACCAAGACCAAGACCCTTCCAAGACCAAGTCAAACCTTCCAGAGGATGTGATGCCTTTTACCAAGTCGAACCAAGTCAAATCTCTTCCCATTGTAGAACTTTGACCCCCAACTTCAGATTTTCAGCCCTCACTGCGGGTCTGAAATTTTCGGCCCCTGTAACAGCGACAATTGTCAGTTTTTGTAGCATCAGATGTGTTTTAGCCTTGAAATTTTGTGGAGACGTTAGAATGCATGAGATCTCCAAAACTCAGAAATCGTTTTAGGAAATTCCACCTAGAAGTGACTTTATTAGATTATTAGCCATTTTTTAAATATTTCCTAAGTTTAAACTTTGGGAATATGGCTAATTAATCAAAATTAATTAATTCAAGCTGTGAATGTTCTAGAAACTCACACAGATCGACTTCAAGTTAATTGTAGCCATCAATTAAGATATAATCTTGGTTGTTGAAGTCTCAACAAAGGATTATAAGAAGAAGACGATGGGGCTTGGAGAAATCACTTGTGTAGTTCGATTTCATGAGTAGATCGATTTCCTGAGTAGCAATAGTCAGTTGCCGGAAAGAGAGCTAGAGCAATTGAAGCAGTGAGAGAGGGGCTGGGATAGTGAGGCTAGAGGAGACATTCCAAATCCAGCGAGTGAAGTTGCAGAGAAAGGCAGCGATTTCTCCAGGAAGCAGTGTAGAGGCAGCGCAAAAGCTTCAGTGAGAGTTCGATTTTGCTGGGGTGAAGCTAGACTTCAGTTCTAGAGGTTGGAAAGCATTTCCAGAGTGTCAGAGGACCAGTTTCCTAGTCAACAGAAGGTTGGACGACTTGATTTTCAAAGAGTTGTTGAGTGACGGGATTGTTTAGAGTGAGGGCCATTTCCCTCAAGATATTTTTTCCAATATTTTTGTTAAAATTGGCAACTAGGGCCAAACTCCATGTGGGTCATCTTATTAATGGACGCTGATATTTTTCTTGGATCCCTCTCATCGAGAGGTGTAGGATTGATCTAAAGATCCTCCGATTCCGATAAGTATTCATGGAGATATGAATTTATTTGTGTTATGGGACAATTCGTTAAGGTAACCCAACGACCAAATAAACCCTTGTGCTCAACGTTTTAGTATAAATAGAGGTGGCCTTCAAGTCATTTCAACACACTTGGGATCTCTTCCTCTCTACTTGTCTTTGGGTTTTAGTAGGAGGAGAGCTCCTAAGGGATAATGTTGCCCTAATCTAGAGGGCAGAAGCCGGAACTGCTGGGAATAGATGGAATTGCCGGAATTGCCGGAACTGTCGAGAACTACCAGAAGTGTCGGGAAAAGTCAGAACTGTCGGAACTGCCAGGAATAGTCGGAATTGCCGGAGCTGTCGGGAACTGCCGGAATTGTCAGGAATAGCCGGAATAGACGAAACTGGAGGGAATAGCCGGAATTGCTGGAACTGCCGGGAATAGCCAGAATTGCCAAAACTGCCAAAACTGTCCGTAATAGCCGAAATTGCCGAAACTGCCAGAACATCTGTCTCTGAAGGAGAGTAGCATGCAAGGGACAACTAACTAACATTGGGACAGTTTTATGGTACTTAGCAGCAAATACACCAAGCATGCAATGTTACAGCGAGCATGCAAGGGACAACTAGCATGCAACAACAAGTATGCAAAGGACAACAAGCATGCTAGGGACAACAAGCAAGCAAGATGCAACCAACACATAGGTCAGTATGGCAACATGGTGCAGCAATGGCACATCATGTAGTACAGTGATGGGTATAGTCATGATTAATGAAGCATGATGAGATGCAACATAGTGATGATGGGTGCAGCATGGTGCAGCACGGTGAGGTGCAGCATGATGATGAAATGCAACACAATGATAGATGAAGATCACCTTGGAAAAATCAATTGAAGCAACATGGTCTTTCAACTGATCTCATGTATTCATCTTCTTAGAGATGATCTTATCTCTTTAATCTAGATAAGACAAGTGTTGACTTCTGTTGTAAACAATACTATCTCTCTTCTCTCTACTGAAACTATTGAAGACATATAAGAAGAATTGATCAAGGGTTTCCCCACATTGGGGTTTTTCCCTGGCTAGCGCACATCTTGTGTCCTCTTGTCTTGGCTTGTCTTCTGCAATTTATGTTTATGTTCTATCTGCAGTTTACCTTAATGCTGATGTGATTGCTAATCTGGAAAATATATTGAGCTAACTATGAAAATTGAAATAAATTGCTCCAAGCATAGAACATACCTAAAATTAACAATTTTCTCTACAGTATTGCTAGTATTTTATATCAAGATTATTATACTCAGATTTCACTATTGCTCAATAATAAAACCCTCAACTGCTGCACCAATTTTCCCAAGTTGGGTTTTTCCGAGGACATTGGTCCAAAAATAACTGTGTTATTTTATGTGTGTGTGCTAGTATTTCTTCCAGTGTTTATTTCATCCGCAGTTTATTTTTGTAGGTTGTAGTGTGATTGATTCAGTATTTGCTGTAGTACACAGTAAATAAATTGTTAAAATTAATTTAACAATTAGGAGAATTATTTCTAGTTACTACAATAGGATTCAGTATTGGAATTTTCACATGGTACCGGAGCACAAATGATCAGTCGGAGAGCTCAGTAGCGAAGGAAGAGGGAGTTTCGTTGTTCATTGAGGAGCAGCAATTCGAAACCCCAGAGGTAACACAATCACCTTGGCCAAGAGGTCGAATGCTTGAGGAGAAATCGATTTTTCTGAGAGGGACAGAAAAATTCGATCTCTCCAATCGAGGGTTTGCAGAGGTAGAGGGAGCAGTCAATAATTTTCTCAGAGTAGATCTCTAGCTGGACACAACAGTTGCTAGAGCAGAACGAGTGTTTGGAGGAAGAAGAGAGCATACTGAGAATGAAAAGTTTCCTTAGGGAACTTCTAGTCTCAAGAAGTTCAAATTCTCTTGCAGTAGCTGCAGCGACCGAGTAGCAACAGTGACCGAGTTACAACAGCGGAGTGATGACCGAGTAGCAGAAGTTGAGTAGAAAGGGAGGAGGAGATTTTCTACATCATTTTGAGGTGGCCACTACCGGACTTCGAGATCAAGACAGGTTGGACGGTGCTTCCAACTACGTCATCTAGAAGGTAAGATGTCCTTCTTGCTGGATGAATATGGCCTGAAGCCATATATTGATGCAGTGGTAGCTACCCCCACTGATGCAGATCAACTGAAGAAATACCGAAAGGATATGGTGAGGGCGAAGAGATTGATCTTAAATGGTGTCCGGGATCATGTTGTATCACACATGGCGACCAAGGGAACGACCAAAGAGATGTGGGATACATTTTCCATGCTGTACCAAGCCACTTTTGAGCAACAAAAGATGTACTTGGAGGAAAAGCTGAGATGCACTAGGATGAAGAATGGGGAAAGCATAGACCCCTTCCTCATCAGGATTTAGGAGATCCAGGACCAGTTGTCAGCTGTTGGGGCAATGTCTCAACCCACAGAGCTAGTGCGATTGGGACTCAACAGTGTCTCAGAGGAGTGGTAGGTATTTGTTTAAAGTATCTTGGGTAGAGAAACCTTTCCAAGTTGGGACATGATGTGGGCCAATTTGCAGTAGGAGGAGTTGAGAGAAGCTCTTTTGAAGAGCTCCATCAGTGTCAGCGATAGCGGGTCGAAGCAGGTGAAGGAGGAGGAGAATGTGGCCCTCTCATTGAAGGGCCCCATTCAGGGACAGGGGGAGCATCGAAAGAAGAAGAAGGACTTGTCAAAGGTCAAGTGCTTCAGATGTGGTGAGCTTTGCCACTATAGTACCCACTGTCCTCTCAGGAAGAAGGACAAGGAGGAGAAGCATGACCAACATGTAGCTTTAGCAGAGATCGATAGGCTTTCCTCCAGGCTGGAGGGAGACTTCACCATGTTTGTTGATATACCCCCAGGAGTCAAATGGGCTGACTTGGTTTTGTAGCCTCGGAGTGCTACAGATGGGCATGATTCTTAAGGAGGTCCACCTCTTGAATCAATACCTTGCTACGGGGCCCACAATATTTTGTAGCAGGATGGATCAGTGGCAGTAGGTGCAACCAGAGTGACAGATGCAGAGTCTAGTTGCAGTCAGATACTGGACAATAAAGTGTAGAGTTGACAACAGTGCAAAGTGGCACAGTGCAGAGTCAGCAACAAAGCAGATGCCTCAGTGACAGCGCAAATACTAGCAGCAGTCAGAGACTTGGCTGACAAATGTATCATGCTGATCATAGTTGATTTAGTATTTAGGATGCTTTTTAGTTGCAGATGCTGCAGTTGCAACAACAACAGATGGATAGGGAGTTGCAGTGCACATGCAGTGTTGACAATAGTTCAACAGGATCAACAGTAACACAGATGCAAAAAATATCAGAGTTGTGCAGTAGTTGGTGGGCAACAACAACCAAACATCAACATCGTGACAGAGATGATGCAGAGACAGGGTGTTGCTACAGGGTGCAACAACTCTAGAACACGTTGCTTGCTAAGAGGGAGTGTTAGTTTTTGTAGCATCGGATGTGTTCTAGCCTTGAAATTTTGTGGAGAGGATAGAATGCATGAGATCTCCAAAACCCATAAATCGTTTATGGAAATTCCACCTAGAAGTGACTTAATTAGATTATTAGTCAGCTTTGAAATATTACCTAAGTCCAAACTTAGGGAATATGGTAATTAATAAGAATTAATTAAGTCAAGGTGTGAATGTTCTAGAAACTCGCACAGATCGACTTCAAGTTAATCGTAGCCATCGATTAAGATCTAATCGTGGCTGTTGAAGTCTCAATAGAGGATTATAAGAAGTCGTCGATGGGGCTTGGAGAAATCAATTGTGTAGTTCGATTTCATGAGCAAATCGATTTCTTAAGTAGCAACAGTCAGTTGCTAGAAAGAGAGCCAGAGAAATCAAAGCAGTGAGAGAGGGGCAGGGACAATGAGGCTGGTGGAGACATTCCAGATCCAATGAGTGTATTTGTAGAGAAAGGCAGAGATTTCTCCAAGAAGCAGCCCAGAGGCATCGTAGAAGCTTTAGTGAGCAAGTTCGATTTTGTTGGGGTGACGTTGGATTTCAGTTCCAAAGGCCGGAAAGCATTTCCAAAGTGTTGGAGGACCAATTTTCCAGTCAACAGAAGGTTGGACGACTTGATTTTCAGAGAGCTATTGAGTGACGTGATTGTTCAGAGTGATGGTAATTTCCCTCAAGATATTTTTTCCAGTATTTTCTTTGCAAGATTGCCAATATTTTGTATCAAGATTATTGTACTTAGATTTCACTGCTGCTTAAGAATAAAATCCTCAGCTACTGCACCGATTTTCCCGAGTTGGGTTTTTTCGGGGACATTGGTCCAAAAATAACTGTGTTATTTTATATGTGTGTGCTAGTATTTCTTCTAGTATTTATTTCTTCCACAATTTATTTATGTAGGTTGCAATGTGATTGATTCAGTATTTCCTATAGCACACAGTAGATAAATTGTCAAAATTAATTTAACAATTAGGAGAATTATTTCTAGTTGCTGCAATAGGGTTCGGTATTGGAATTTTCACAACAACTTTCATACATGTGGGAGAATTTAGGGCTTCTAAGACTTCCTACTTTCTTTGCTTGGACTACTTCTTCTAGGACTTGTAGGAGACCAAATTGACTTATCTTTTACAAATTTCAACCTTTCCCTTGCAACTTAAAAACTTCAGCTTTGATGCTATAGAATTCTAGCTTTCCTTCACACGTGTGAGAGAGAGAGATTGCCAAAATGAAAAAATTCATATTCTTTCTTCCTTCTAGTCCTTCGCTTGCTTTCTTCTTCTTGTCCTTCGCTTGATTGATGAGTGAATGAGTGAGTGAGTAAATGAGGTCGAATGGTCTCTTATTTATAGCCCTTCTAGGAGTACGAACTGCCCTAATTAGGACGACCTCTCCATTGCCAAGCCGACTTGGTCTTGGCGCTGTAATTTGACACTTTTGACTCAAATATAATTCTTTTGACATGTTACAAGATGCCCAATGGGGTCTTTTACATATGATAATGACTGTTTGACTTCTTGAATCAATGACAAAACCTAAAAGCACTAAATGGGTGCTTTGACCTAAAATATATTGACCTTGAGCATGAAACCCATGCTATAAATAATAATAATAATAATACTTTTCTTTTCATTTTACAATATACAAGAATGAAGAGTACATATGAAGACCGAACCTAGTTACATGCTTCAACATTCCACTACCATTTCAAGCATGTTGAAATACATTGTCACTTCATCTGACAACTTATAAAGGGATGGATCTATTGAGTTGCAATATTGTCCCACAGAGGACCAAATTTTAGACACTTATACCAAATCTTTGGGTCTTGAAAAATAGGTGAAATTTCAGGAGAATCTTGATGTGGTTACTAGATTGACCATTAAGGGATGGTGTTAGATATTATCTATAGGAATCAATAAATTCATTTTGACTTTAGGTTATATTATGCTTTATTTCACTTTAGTGAGTTTCTTAGGTTACCTACATTCATAAAGTGAATTGTCGCTTAACAAAACTGGTGGAACCAACAAGTCTGACCGTTTTTGGCCCATAACCGTTCCGAATTGGGCCTCCGAACTAGAATAGTTCAGTTCGGTACCGGACTAGCTAGTTTTGGAATGAACCCTCTCGTTCGGTACCAAACCTGCCTATTTCACCGAACCAACAGGTTTAGGACCGGTTCTGTGCAGTATGCACCTATGTAGGCCAATGTAAATTTTTATTTTTATTTTTTATTTTTTGATTTTTTCAGTTGGTTGGCCCACTTTTAATTCTCCCCTAAGCTAGCCTAATATTCAAGCGTATGGCCCTCAACCTAATAATCAAGCCTATGGCCCTAGTATTGCTATGCAATTCATGGTAATGTTTAAGAAATAAAGTAAAAGGATGAAGTTTTTAACGTTACCATGAAATGACTCAGGTTGTTTGAGAGTGGTTCCAACCTCATTGGATTTCATATGGAGAAAGTTAGAATTTTAGAGTTCACTCAAAATCCAGAAGGCTTAACAGTTTTTTAGGATTTCAAGATTGGGGGGATTGCAATGTTTCCATTGGATTTTGTCATGTACGAAGGTATCAAACTAATATTAAATATAGAGCACGAAGCCCTCTATGTACTTTGATGTTAGTGGCATTGGTTGATGTTGACTACTAAAAATGTACCCATCACTTGAACAAAATCTTGACATGACATGCTACGTTTTTTCTATCTTATTTTAATGCCTAAATGGTTATATTGATTACGAAGACACCGATATAGACAATGATTTTGATGATATGTAGGCATTTGTTGTAGCATGGTTTTTTTGAATGCTAGAAGCCATCTAGAGCCTATTTGTTGTATTTTCGATTCAGAGATGGATTGCTCTCGATGCTATTTTGGTTATGTGCACCCTTACATGCTATGTAAATGAAAACTTTTGCATATTTGTGTATAAATGGTTTGGATTCATACGGATGCACATGAATATATTTTTTTTCTTTAAAATATGAATATTTTATGTGTTTTTGGTAAACCATTTTTGTTTCCTGTTTTTTACCTGTTCTGATTGGTTCCCGGTCCACAAGGTTTTTCGGTTCGATCACCGGTTCGGTTTTGATAACAGTGGTCGCTACTAGTATGTAACCATTTATAAGAAGGTTTTCACTTCTCAATGCTCATTATCTCGTGATTTTATCTTGGTTTTCTGTGTTCAATTTCCATTTATCGTGATATCTGTATCTATTCCATTTTCCTATGCATCAAAATTTATATCACACAGTGCATTATCAATTAAGGTTTGAGTTTATTTACTTTTAATATCTGTGCACCATCAGCATTGAATTGACCATTTTCAGACTATCTGAGCATATTTTACCATTAGTTATCACTTTTTAATAATATTATTTGCTTCTGTTAATAATTTCAACTCCATTTAGAGTTATAATCTGGAATGAAAATGGCCTTTGTATCATAAACGGGATTTAGGTCCATGTTCACGTCACGAGTACTATTTTTGATGGTATACCCGTTGAAGTCTTTGTCTGATGTCAATCCCAAATTCTTGTAAAAGTTAGCTCTATTCTGAATGTCTCATTTCTTTGTTTTCTGCTCTTCACATCAAGTCCATGAAATGAGTATTGTATATTTTTCATTTATTTATTAAAATGACTGTAGTACATGGAAAGGCTATTAAGGCAGGCTTAAAAACACAAGGGACTTGAGGCACTCTATGAAGTTTTTTGAGTTCTTTAAGTTTGTTTCTGGGAAATTTTAATTTGATTTATTGGCAATATATTGCTGATTATGACCATAGGGATGAGGAGCTTCTTCGACAAGGTCTTGTATTAAATGATGAATTACAAAGCGTGCTAGCAAAGCATGATGCTATAGCCTCAGGGTCTCCTTTACCACAACCTGTAATTTCCAGCTCTCAAAGACCATCTTCCAGTGCCCCTTATGAGGAGGATGAGGCTGAAGATGATTTTGCACAACTGGCCCGCAGGTAATGTGAAGATGTTTTCTATTTTATCCTGCTATAGATAGTTGAAATAAATATTTCACTGCTGTGTTCAAATGACATATAGCTGGGGAAAACAGCTTAAGAACAAGTGTTTTCTTTAGTTACCTAACTAATGTGAAGAAGTGGAACTGCCTGGACATTAAGCCTTTTGAAATTAAGTTTTGATTGACGTAATTTCATTTTCACTCTAAGCTTTCTTTCTCCAATTTTGGAATGCTTATCATGTCAAAATCTTTACAGTCAAGCTCCAAAACACTAAAATGTGCATTATATGGTACTGTGTGACTATGGAATTGTTTCCTAGATCTGTTTTTTTGTAACATGATCCCTTTCTATAGTCAGTTGCATCTAGCTTAGAAAGTTCAAAGTTGAGCTAAAGTAAAATTAGCCTCATCTATCTATTGGCAGATGCAACTAAAGTCATCAGAATAGATGCTAAAGGAGCTGTGGAGTCACTTTATGAAGAGTTGATTTTATTTTCACTTAAATTTATTCAGTTTACTCTTTCCTGTTATCAAAATAGTAAAATGTGGTCAGCTAGAAGAAAAAGTAAAGAATGTTAATTTAACTGCCTCTGGAATTCATCCCTGAATAAGGAGTTTGTAACTAGTTTGCAATCTCAAGAGCTGAGATTTTCTAGATAAATTAACCAGATGCTAACCATGTGACATTTGATTTGAAAGTGAAGATAAACCTGGATATTTATTAGTCTTGATCAAAAGTCAAGTTCACTGGATTGATAAAATCTTCCATCTCTGTAAGATTCAAAAACAGGCATGCATAAACATACTTGATATGATTGTAAATTGTAACTTCTTACAAAACAGAACTGCAATCTTTGTCATTTGACCAACGAATTTTGGTCTTTGATTCCAGAAGAACCCATAACCACAGATACTCTTTGATGGGAGTTTCTGGAGCTTTGTTTTAGAAATATAAATTTCAAGTTTGAATATTGGCTTCTATTGTCCTTCTCCAAGTGGGCCTTGTTACCCCTCATTTCAGCGAGGTTATATGTGCACTTTTTCATTTTTGGTAGCATTATTGTAAGCCCAACGAAAGCAAGTCAAAATCCTTGTAACCCATGTGGAGGCCCTGTATTATGGTATCCTTGGCTTGATATGGTTGCCCATGGCCAGACCCTATGGGTTAAGTCCCTATGGATCTCGCTGGAACTCATGGTTTATAGCTAACCCATATGGTTTGGGTTTGACAATGATTAAGTTCAATTCAGGTTCAAATTTTCTAATAAGGTTCGAATGAGGTTCGGCTTTAGGTTCAATTGTTGATTTGGGGTAGCATCGGATGTGTTCTAGCCACGAAATTTGGTGGAGAGGTTGGGGCACATGAGATCTCCAATACCCAAAAAGGGTTTGTGCAGATTCTAAATAGATCATGAGATATTAAAATAATTAATATTTTTAATGGAGTCCCTAAGTCTAAACTTAGGGAAAATAAAATATTAATGTGTATTAATATGAATCTGTGTTAGAGTGGTCCAAAAGACATGGATCAAGCCAGATCTAATCTTAGCAGTTGATTAGGGACTTAATCTCGGCCGTTGAGATGTCAACAGAAAAGTATAAGAGGAGGCTTGAGGGTCACTTGGAGAGTACACCACAGTGATCAGTCATTCTGTTCTCTAGAGCGGGGTTTGTTAAGAGAGATAGAAACAGTGATTGGGAGAGCAGCTGAGGGGCATTGAGCGCAGCGGCCAAGGAGAGTGATGCAGAGCCAACAAGGGCTCATGCAAGGCCAAACAAAGGCAGCCAAGTGCTGTGCAGAGCACCAGAGAGGCTAGAGTGTCTGACGCAGAGGCCCAGAAAGCTGACGCAGGGCCTCCTGGGGCTGACGTAGGCCAAGAAAGGCTGACGCAGGCCAAGAAAGGCTGACGCAGGGCTAGCGTGAGACAGAGAGGGGCTGATGCAGTCTAGATTGGGCAGACGGTGGGGTTGCGGGAGCAATTTTGTGCTAAGGAGCTGCCGGAAGGTTTTTCCGGTGTTTCAGCTAGGAGATTTCTCTCAAATTGTGAAGTATAGCTGCTAAAGAAATTCTCTGTTGGGTAGGCTAGTTTCGGCACCCAGATTGTACTCTGATATTGCTTAATAAGAAAACCCTCAGATAGCTACACCGATTTTCCCGCATTGGGTTTTTCCGGGACATTGGTCCAAAAATAATGGTGTCATTTGGTTTGTTTGTTCTTGTTTCTTTTAGTTGTTGATCTGTAATATGTTGAGCATGCACTGGTGTTTATTTTCAGTATTTACTTTGTAAATAACTTGTTAAAGGAAAAATAACAAGTAGGAATAAATCAGATAAAGTGCATGGAGGGTTTCTAACTAAGTAAAATTAGAAACTTCAACATGGTATCAGAGCGTGATTGTAGATCACAGGAGGACTAAAAGACATCAGCCGAGCGGAGCAATAGTATCAGAAAATAGCTGTCTTGAGGTGACGGAAGTTGTTTCTAGCAGCACAGAAGGCAAGGAAGTGTGACAGCCAGAACCACGCAAAAGAAGCCGAGAACTGTGCAGAGCCCCAGAGAGGCCAGCGTTGCTAACGCAGAGGACCAGAGGGCTGACGCAATGATCCAGACTTAAACATGAACGCAACAAATGACAGAGATAACCATAACACAGATATGCAGCGGAAATAATACTTCATTTCATTAATATAAAATACTGAAATATGCTTACAAACAGTAATGGAAATAAACCAGCTAGGGCGATGGTAGCTTATCTCTGAGAAGAGA